>PVKB01004084.1:0-160894 GCA_004027205.1 Ctenodactylus gundi
AAGATAATCATATTATCTACAAATAAAGATAGTTTGACTTCCTTCTTTCTGATATGTATTCCCTTAATTTCACTTTTTTGCCTGGTTGCTTTGGCAAGGGTTTCAAGGATGATATTGAATAGGAGTAGTAAAAGTGGGCAGCCTTTATGTTTTCCTGATTTAAGGGGGAATGCTTATAATTTCTCCCCATTTACTATGACATTTGCTGATATTATGCTAATATACTGATAGAAATGTTTAAAGGCCACATGTGTAGCCAGTTTATATAAGAACCTAGAATTGGTAAACTGAAAGAGACAGAAAGAAAAGCAAATTAATAATTGTCAGGGTCTAGAAGACAAGACAAATACTGAGTCAGTGTTGATTGGGTGTGGGCTTTTCTTAAGGAGCAACGCAAATGTTCTGAAATTAGAGAGTCATAGATGAATGCAAGATATTGTGAATGTGCTACATATCATTGAATTATGCATTTAAAATATTACAGTAGTACATACTATGCTAGGTATATTTTATTGTTATAATAGATTGTGTTAAAACAGGTAACTATTTTACAATATAAATATTATCTTATGAAGCGAGTTTGTAGAGTAACAACTAATTCAATGTAGCAATTCTGTTCTGATTTTCTGTTTATGCAGGTTTGGAAAATCTGCTGAATATAATTAATAAATTGTATTTTGTTTCCTACAGTCTTCTCTTGGATGTATTGAAATGTTTTGAAAATTTAACAGGTAAACAGAAATTGAGTTTAGGAGGACAGAGAGAATATTAGATCACTTAGTGCCGTGTAACACACACAGGCTCTTCCAGACTTTGTGCGATTATCTCAAAGGACATTCAAGAGTTAGCATTTTGAATGCCAAAATTTCCAGTGACGAACTCTTTTCTGATTATTACCCTCAGAAAGAAAATCTACACGATTTTCATTGTTCTCCTCAGTTTGTAGACAAACTTCTTTTTACTATGTTAAAGTAATCAGAAAAGTTGATAAGGAGGTGTCAACAGAATGGAAATGAAAATATTATCATGATTATGGCCTTGCCCACAGAGCTCTTTTTCACCCACATTCCACCTTCTCTGGCATCAAGATTTTCTAGTCACAAAGGCTCCAAATTAAGTTAATTTTTGACTTTTCCCCCTTTCAACTTTCCGTATTTTAAAATGCTGAGATTCGTTGAACTTTGAAATACTTTTGTATCCAGGCAACCTTAGGAAGTCAGACAACCTTAAGAAGCAAGGCAATCAAAGCAGAATCCTTGAAGCTAATTTCAAAGGCTTTATAACCTTTCTAAAGCAGCATGCATTACATTAAATGTGGCCACATTTTCCTTAGATATCACTTTGGTTTTTTCTTTGAAAAATAGCATATTATTTAAGTATGAATAACTTAAAAAGCTGAATGTGCTTAATATGCTCAACTTGATGAGTTTAGAGATCACACACTCGTTTGAGGTTAAGGCTGCAATGGGTGCCAGATTTCTATCATTTCCTCAATCAACAAACACTGGCCACTTTTTCCCTGAGAGCAAAGCTTGTATCTTAAAACAACGGAGGAAGCACAATATCTGTCCTGATATCTTGCAAAATTATGTATAAAATTGGTGCCAAGATTGCTCAGAGTTCATTTTTTGGAGGGCAAATTGAAATTCTTTTTTAAAATAAAAGGACTAACTTATGTTACCTCTGACATTTTTATGTCAGAGTTTCTGTTATATTTTATAAAATTCTGTTACCTCAACTTTGGTATTTAAAAACTGTATAGTAATATAAAGTACCTATTTAATAATTTTTCTCATGAAATTCATAGTATTTTAGATGTTTTAAAAATCTGCAGTAAATCTGTAGTAAACATGGCTGTTGCATTCCTGGTACATCTACTCTGCTCTCTAGATATTTTTTCTTAGTCTTTCTGGATTTTTAATTGATATTTTCAAACAACTTTTCATTATGTGGCTTTTCTATTGATTTTTCTATTGATTTTTCTGTCAATTATCTTTTCTTTGTGAGACGTGGTCTTTTGCTGTAAGCCAGACTGATCCTGAACTCACTAGTCCACACTGGCCTAGAACTCAATGGCAAAGATTCTGAAATATAGAAGTGATATATAAAAAGTAGATAGACAAAAGTAGATAGATACGCTCCATTCATAATTAGAAAAAGTTTCACATACATCTGGGGATAATGTGCATTGCATTGTAGTTGAATGAAAGACTCAGTACACATCTGCTAAGTCAATGTTGTTCAATGACATGCTTTCACTTTGATATTTTTGTGTTGAATTTTTGTCTGTATGATCCTTGCTAAGACTAGGTTATTGAAGTCCCCAGATATAATTATATTGCCGTCTATCTTTTTAGAATCAGCTATTTTTTTGAAGATAGGTGTAGCATCATTAGATGCCCATCTATTTGCAATTGCGATCTCTATTGTTGATTTGTTCCCTTTACCGGTCTGTAGTCTTGTCCATTCCCGCTTGCTTTCAGTTTTCAGTTGCGTGGACGCTTATCAATTTATGTCCTTTTACTTTCAGCCTATATGAGATTTTCGATGTGAAAAAGGCATAATTGGTTTCTGTTCTTTGATCTAATACGTCAGTTCCTTTGTTTATTCATTGACAAGTTCAGACCCCTAACATTGAAAATTACTATTGGAATGTATTTGCAATACATAGTCATTGCACTATTTGCCCAGTATTGATTCTTATTTTTTCCTTTTTGTTTAACTCTTTTCATTAGACATGTGCTTTCTCTTGAACTTTGGTACTCATAGCTTTCTTCCGACTAGGATTCCCGTATTTTCAGAAATGTTGGCTTAGCGGTTATGATTATATTTTGCGTTACTTTGTTGTGTACAGTCTTTAATTCTTCATGAATTCTGAAAGCATTTTGTAAGATATAAAAGTCTTCTTTAATTACTGTGTTCTTGAAGGACTTGAGAAACTTCACTATGAGCTTTTCTGACATTTAAGTTTTGTGCTGAGAAAATTGTTATTATTGTGTTAGGCTTGCCTTTATACTTTATTATTCATATCTCTTATATTTCTTTTATATATCTATGATCCCACAACTCTTGAATTCTGCATTCCTGTAACACCAGTGCCACTAGCTCAAACATGAGTCTGGCACCTTGGACTATAATCAGAGTAGCCTCTGAGTTCTTAGATGGCGACAGTTTTGGGGTATTCAGCTTCTTATCAAGCTCTATAGAGTATACTAGCACTCTCTTTTCAAGTTAAAAAAAATTGCCTTTGCACTCTTCAACTGGTAAAAGATGGGACTCTGCTGATCTCCGAAGTGACTTCAAGACTTCCATCTCACTGTTCAGTAGAAGAAATCTGACCAATGGTAATCCCTTCGGTGATTATCCTCTTTTTTGCTGGCTGCTTTATTCTGGCAAAACTGGGCACTTTTCATGTCCTTTTGTTCTGCATACATTTCCTGGCCTTTTGTGTACAGTATCACGTGATATCTATGTGACAGCCTGAACATGGGGCTGTCTTGAAACTTCCTCTACCATATTAATTAGTCTACCACTCTTAGTCTCAGTTTTACTCAAAGTCTCAGGACATCGGCTAAATGCAGACAATTGTCAGTAGAGTCCTCTTTCACATCTGAAGCCTCTTTTAGGAGGTACTTTTGCCATTCTGCTGGGTTCTCCTTTTTTGGGGACAGCGGTGGAGAAAGAGATAACTCTCTGTTTTGTGCTCAGGTTCCAAAATTTCCTTAGCCAATCTTTGGAAGAACTTTCTAGAAACTGCATACAGCAGTTACTTCACTTTTCATCTCTGAAGAGAAAGAAGAAGAAAAGACAGAAATCAAAGCTCCTGCTCAACAATTTAACTGTCCATTCCAAGCGACACTACTGGCCGGGGCTACCTGCTCCAGCTGGTTTTCATTTATCCATGAGCTGAGCTCTGGACAGAATCTCCCATCAGGCCTGCTTAGAGCATTATAAGCCTTCTCTAGCCAGCATCTTCACACTATTTTACTTCCCTGCACACAAGGTTCAGACTTTTAAACTACATGACCAGGTAAAGTCACAGCAACACCCTACTTTTGGTACCGGTTTCTAAATGCTGGGACACAAAACCCAGTGCCCAGATCTCAAAGGTGAAAAGGTTTAGTTAGATCACAGGTCAGAGATCTCAGCCAATATATGAATTGTTGATTAATGTTTTCGTTTTTTTTTTTTTTTTTTCATTGCTGGGGCAGAATGCAAGCTCTGTGCTTGGTAACCAAGAGCTAGTCCTCTAGCCCCTGCCTCTATCTTCAATTTGTATTTTGTAACTCTCCATTAGCTTACCATCTAACACCAAATCAATACTAAAATTCTGCCCTTGAAATAATGATGGCATCCACTATATTGAACTCTTTCAACTAATACCATACATTTTAGCTCATTCCATTCACCATTTATTCATCTGTCATTTCTATTTTATATTTTCTTAAGTATAGATGTGTGTGCATATGTGCAAAAAATTCAATAGAAGAAATCTAGAAAACTAGAAATATGTATATTAAATTCAGTAAAGTATCATGTGGTAAATGGCATATATATGCAGCATGAAATATTAACTTTCCAAAAAATCTTAAAGTCAAGTTAGAGCTATTTTAAAATTTTCTGAGCTGTTATTGTCTTGAGTTAATGCATATTTTAAGATAATATGATACAAGATTACTTCACAAACCCAATTCAGTACCACACAGGAAGCTGAAATAAAAGAAAATCTGGTGCTTATTTTTACTTTAGCTTAACTTCCTACTGAAGAGTTCTGTTTCTTTACGTGCATATAATTAATTACGCTGGAGAAATACAAGGCTATGCTCAGCTAAAGATTTGCACAATAATGTGTGTGTGTTTCCAAAAAAATATTTTTGTAAATTCAAATGCCGTAAATTTATATTTACCTTAAATACCTGGGATAGAGAGAACATGTCATGCCATGTTTTTGGGAGAACACCCTTGGTTTCAGCCATGATATCTAATTCTCTTCTTGAGGTTATGTAGGTATAATTCTTTTCTGTCATGAGTGAGGTCCTGCATGCAGTGCTCAGCACACTAAAAATAAATAAATAAATAAATAAAAAGAAAAAAACAAAGTTTCCCAAATAAAATTTTAATGTATCTCAAATAAATATATGAATAGTTAATGACTGTTATGAACAAAAAGTTTAACCCAAAGACCCTACCATTTTAAAGGTGTTATATTTAATCAAGAGAAACACATGAATATTTCCAGCTACAGATTTGTAATGCATGCACGCACACACATACACACACATGAGTGTATATATTTGCACATGTGAATTGTATATACATTACTTATGTATAGTTAGTATTATGTATATTTTTATGCATTAGTATATATCAGTACTATTAGCAGTACCATAAGTATCAAAATTTAAATCACAATTCAAATTTTAGCAGAAATAAAAGGAATATTTTAAACAATAGGTCGCTGTGAAAATAAACTTAAAAATATATGCAAAAACATATCTTTCAGTCACAGCTATTCACAGTTAATTTAAAAACTACATACACAAAAAAGAGAAAGCCTCCCATAGAAATGCTGTAAATGAAGTTCAAAGCAACCAGAGATAACTCATGCACTACTACATTTAAATACACTGACTGCGTGTGGATATTCTTCCAAATGAGCTAAAAGCAACATGTAACAGAAGGGCAAATGCACACGTATTTGTTGCTGCAAAATAACTAATACTTATTTGCGGCCGATGTTATATTAATTTGTGATAATGTGTATCTAATGGAATACTATACTACCATAAAAACAGATGGATTTGAGTGGTTTGTTGGTAAATAGGTAAAACTTGAGACCATTATCTTGACTAAATTGAGTCAAACACAGAAAGTTAAATATCACATGAATTCTCCAATATGAGAAACCTAGAATCCAAACAAAGAATAGAAATAACTGGTCAAGATGATGGGAGACAAAAGTAGGTGAGACAGGATGCGGGGGTGGGGGGGAGGGTGAGGGGGGAGGAAAAGATAAGGTGAAACTGACAGAGAATGTAAGTGACAAAATTTCTCAAATTTAATTTAACCTTTATGTATCACACACACATAATAATAAAATGGGGAAAACCAAAATAATTACAAAAAATAAAAAGACTGATTTCAGTAATGGCTCAGACAAACACAAGAAAAATCATGAATTGCCTGACCTTGAGACAAAGGTTGGCTGTGCTTTGGATCTGGAGTGCCCCCCTAAAAATCTCCTGTACCTATGGACACTGTTTGGAGGTAGGGCCTGGCTGCAAGCAGGGAAGCCCAAACAGGAGCGGCTGTGCTGGTTCCGCCCTTCCTCCTGGACTTGGCCCTGGGCTGCCATGCCGTGAGGTGCCCCGTCTCAGGCCCACCTCCTGTTCCAGTCCACAGTTTGCAGCCCTCTCCCTGTGAACGGACTATGATCCTTTTGCAACTGTAAGCTAAAATCTTTCTTCTCTAAAGTTGTGAGTGTAGGGAATTCCATCCCAACAATGCAAAAGTAACTAAGACAAATTTAAATAGGCACTAATTGCATATTTTTCTTTATGAGCTTTTTGGTTCCTGAATTACATTAAAATATTCTTTGAGAAACCTCTTTCTTTTTTCTTGTGTCCTGAGGCCTATGTGCAGGATCTCACATATAATAAGAACGAGTAGGCCTGCAACTCCAAGACCAATCCTCAACATTTTAAAATCTTAAATGTGTTAAACAAGCAAAGTAAATTGTCTTAAAGCTTAATGCAAAGTCATGAAATTTGAGCAATATTCAGTATTGCAGTTAACATATAAGGAAAAGGCAGAGAAGACATTGAGTGGATAGTATAAAAAGAATGAAAGTGTAGAAGTGGATGGAGCTTAGGTCTTTTGCTGTGAGGCAGAGCCCCTGGGGAGCTCTATCCCCAGCAGCATCTACCTTCACAGAAGGCTTCTAAGGAGTTCAGAAATGTCAGCCTACTCGAAGCTGTGAAATGCCTCTCACACCAGCTTAAAACCCCTTCTGTTCTAGCTGCAGTGGAGGATTCTTCAGGATGTTGAAGCTAATGTTCAGTGTCGTCATGTTTGCGTTTTACAAAGTTAATTCCAGTAACAGTGCAACTCATTAATGAGTGGCCAGTGACCATGAGCGGAAGCATCTAAGTGATTTTATGGAAACACGGGCTGACTTGCAAAGCTCCTCCAAAACCTTATTTTTAGAGAAACAAAAAGTTTGAACAGTGAGAAAAAAACCTTTTTATAGACCTGTTTTCAAAGTTACATAATTGATAGGAAAAGTCGTGTCTATAGATTGACTTTTTTATCCTCTTGCTAAGAAACACCAAAAAGAGCTTTGTTCGCTGCCCCTGGTAGCCCAGTGACATTTCTGCAGCCTTCATCGAGTCAGATCCTGAACTCACAACATAGCCTGGGCTTGTCTAGAACTGCTGACCATCCTCCTGCCTCAGCCTCCTGTATGCTGGGATTACATGCATGTGCCATCATGTCCCGCTAATTTTATGTGGTTGAGGATAAAACCGAGGGCTTTGTGCATGCAAAGCGAGCACTTCAGTCGCTGAGGTATACTCTACCAGTTTTTGATTTTTTGACACAGGATCTCACTAAGCCATTAAGTTGCCAAGCTCAGTTGATCTTTTATCTTCAGACTCCCATATTGCCTGGATTAGCAGCCTGTGTCACTGGATCTAGCTTCTATTTACTGGAAAAAAAATGGAGAACATGGTCCACTGAAAAAGTCATGTATAGATTCTTCCCATAGAGGATAGTTGACATAGCAAGCAGGAAAAAATACGTACAAGTGGGAAGACAGCCAAAGTTCAGAGAGAGAAAGGCTCGTGTTCCTCTTCTGGGGCCATGAGAGGGACTGCTGCAATAAGGCAAAACTGAAATCCGGAAGGACGAAAGGCAGAATTCTTTTTTTTCTAAAATGCTTTTATTTTTAATCTTACAGATGTTTTCTATTTTCAGAACACCACCATTTTGTCAAGCTCTCTCAATGTAATGAATAAAGTTCCACTGCCGCATAGTTAAAATATGCAACGTATGTCTGACACTACTTCTAAAAAGGACACACTGATATTATTTGCATGGGAGGATAATGGCTCTTCCTAAGTCAACTGAAAGCCAGGTACATTAATCTGAACAATGCAAACTGCTTTATAGTCTACTCTTTCAGATGAGAAATTCAAAAATGTCATTTCCACAAATTTTATCTATCTCATTGTTTTCGGTTTTTCTCTTCTTATTCAAAGTAATGAAAGGCTATTTTTATCATTGAATTTCTGGCCCTAAATTCTCTATTATATTTTTCCACATCAAGTGGTTGTGTTTTCTCTCAATATTTTGAAACTCATTCCAGTGAGAATTTTGTAAGTGTCTAGTTTAACATATTATCTGCCCCATGTAAAATTTTTACTAAAAATATTGTATTGCAATAGTTGTTCCTAATTCTATGATGTTATTTACATGAATTAATTTTGAATCACAATAATTATTAAAATAAGCTTTATTTTCCACTTTAAAATAAGATTGGACTCTCACAAGCTTTTTAATGGTACTTTAATGTTAAAAAAGCTAATATTGTTAATGAATATTTGATTCTGATAATCAGTAAAAAGAAATAAAGTGTAAAAAGAAACCATGAATTAACTTTCTGGGTCTTAATTTCAGAAGAAAAATATATTTTCACCACTATTTTTATACAAAAGTAAAACAGCTGTTAAGAAACCAAATACAATCTGTGGATGAGTTGATAGGCTTTACACAAAAACTATTTTTATTTTTTAAAAAGAAACTAAAGCAAACAAAAAGAGAGATTACTCAAAAATTAAGTGATACAAAATGAATTCAAATTAATTTTAGAAAAAAATGCTCTTTTATTTCATGTCAGTAGTTGTCACAAAGCCATAGAGTGAAAGGTATGGAGGACAGTAGCCTCGGGGGGGGGGGGTGTGGAGGTCTGCACACTGGCTTTGAGCAAGGTGGCCAGGTGACCCCAGGCGTGGGGAAGGTTCCCATGGGAACTGAACATCCAGATTTTGAAATTGACTTTAGATGAGTCGACCTAATAAACTAATAACAATGGAAGACACTGGAAAAGTTACAACAAAGATATTATTCCTCATATCTGGCCAGTGGCTGTCACATGGAGAGAGAGAGAGAGAGAGAGAGAGAGAGAGAGAGAGAGAGAGAGAGAGAGAGAGAGAGAGAAGTCTGGGCAATTTAGTGTCCTACAAAGACCCTGCTTCAAAATATAAAACAAAAATTTACAAAAGGCTGAGGATATAGCTCAGTGAAAGGTCTGTGTGAAAAATCTTCAGTACTGAAATAAGCAAACAAACAATCCTTTATAAATAAGACTTTAAGCATCATAAGTGCTGTGACTTAGATCTAAAATGTCCCCCAAATATCGTATGTGTTTGGAAGGCAATAGGATCATGGGGTGCTCTATTCATCCATTCCTCAGTGGCTTCTTGCTTGATGAGTTTAATTACAGTGTACTGATAGGGGGTGGAGTCTGGCTGGAAATGGATTATTGGAAAATGAGTATGGACCTAGCATGGTATATGCTTGTCGCTGGCTCCTCCGTTCCCTCTCTCCTTTCTGAATGACAAGGGATTAGCTGCTGTCCTGGCCAGGCCCTTCTGCCTTGAAGTCAGCTTAACCTATGTTTTCTAAAAAAACCGCAACCAAAATAAACTTCTTCTCCTTAGACAGTCAGGTATTTTTGTTTTTCCTAGTAATAGGAGTATGACTTAGGCAATGATGAATTTGAAGGTGGTGAGAAGTTACTGATTTTTAACATCTTAAAAAGAAGATATGTATCTCCACCTGACCAGTGTCCATGAAATGAGAGATATTTGTGTCGCTGATGTTCGATTTGCAACTGCATGACAATTCCCATTTAAAAGATCTTTTGGAAGGAGCTGGAGGGAATAGAAAGCTGATAGGCAGTACTTCCATTTAGGAGGATAGATTTCTAAATTTGTGTCACAGAAGCCTTTTCCCATAATCCAGAAAACAACTGGCTTGTCATTTAAGTTTCACTGGTATCTTTTATTTGTAGAAAGGCCAGGGCTTCTGAGGGTGAGATTTGGAACACAATAGCAGTACTTGCAGGAACAGGAGCAGCTTTTTTCCCTATTGAAAGGGTTTATACTTGGCCTTAACAACACAAGTATCCAGACAAATTCACAGACATTTATCTGACTTTCAGGTCACTGAGATGCCTTGAAATTGGAGACCATTATCGAGGCTTTTCCCCATTCTGTTTCATAATAGATTCAGTAATGTCTTTTCCCCCACGTCTAACATGTCTCATTAAAGAACATCTGTCTTCTTCAAAGACTAAAAGTGTTCATTTGGATAATGATTTAATCTGTGAAAATATGCTGGTGCTATATTAGTAAGCTTTCCCAGTGCTAGAAAAATACTGAACATATACAACTTAAAAGAGGAGCGATTTAATTGGCTCACTGTTTCAGTCTCTGATCAGATATTTGTTATATTTGACTCTGAGGCCAAATATCACAGCAGAGAACATGGAGAAGTAAAGATGCTCAGTTTAGGGTGACTACAAAGCAGAGGAGGAAGACAACACCAGAAAGGAAGGGATGGTCAAAACAGATGAAGAGCCCAATAATGTGCCTCCATTTTTCATGGAGACACCCTCAGAAGTATGCTTCTACTATTCCCCAAAGTGCATCAGAAAGCCTATCGAACCAACACACTAACTTCGACGTCTCACACTTTGTCAACCTGATACCCAAATGCATCTTATTAAATCATACTTATTCTCTAATTAAAGATATTAGAAGTTTATAACTCTTCTAAACAAAATTTGTCTATCTTGTTTACTCCTGAAAAGCAACAATTCCTTTCCCAAAGTCACAGCAGTTCCAGAATTTTGCAAAAATCCAAGTCAAAATTCTCTGCAGAGAGCTAAATGCAAACTCTTAGCTGTGGGTCTCCATAAAAAATCAAAGAAAGTTACATAATCCCAAAGAACAAGGGCATGAAGTAAACATTATCATTCCAAAGGCAAGGAGCAGGGGAAGAGAAAGCAATCAAATGGAAAAACGACTGAAAACAAGCAGGGCGAAAGTTAGCTTCTGGAACTGCACCCCCCACCCCCATGTGGGGAAGATGGTGCTAAGACAGCCATGCCACTGCGACCCTATGACCTTGCTGGTGGCAACCCATATGGGATCTAGGTTGACCTACCTCACAACCTGACAATCTATGATTCACAATCCTAGCATACCCTAGGGTCTCTGCTGTGCCTTCCGCTCATTCACACAGCTTCAATAAAAGTCTACGTTCCGCGTCTCTGCTTACCTCAAGTGCTTCCCTGACCGCACAGTTCTTTCACTGTGTATGCAGTGAAACCCACATTCCAAGCACAACATCCAGATCTGCCACCCACACAGGCACCATCCAAGTCCACTAGACCAAGGGCTGCAGTGGCCTTTGAGTGCCTGGTGACTGAGCATCTTGGGAGCCAATTATCCAGGAGCCCCTTGTTGGGGAGGGATCTTACAGACTCCTTTTCAAATGGAAGTTTGAAACTATTTAAGTATTAGGTAGATTAACCTTTAAGTTGCTGATTTTTTGAAGGCTCTCAGGCATCTTTTTGTTTGTTTGTTTTTCTTGTCTCTGTACAACATATTTGGTTTTATTGTAAAGGTGCTATTTTCCTCAAAAGCCACACTTCTTTGACCTCAACTTTAAACATTTTTGGGGGGTGTGAAACTTAATTTTTTTTCAAAAAAATTTTAACCCATAAATTGTCCATATAAATCTGATATAAAGCAGCAAGCAAGACTCAATTGAAGCCTAACTTTTGAAATAGTTTGAAAATATCTCTTCCAAATAAATTAGCCCACCATCTATAATTTCAGTCTCCTACAGATTCTCAGAACATGGTTACAATTCAGGTGAATTCTCTGTCAGGATGTCGCACCTGTGACCTTTAGACCAATTGCTGATGTAAAACACATGAATATGGCCTTCACTGTTTCCATTCCTTTCAGCATTCTGGTCATCCGTGCTTCAATTAAATTCACTTCTCAGGTTTTGGTTACAGCATTCTTGAACTTCTCCAAGCCAATTCTCCATACTTTCCCAAATACTTTTTCCAAGCAAGTTCCAAAGGCTTATGAACAGCATTAGCTAGGTAGAGTCACGGCACTGACCTCACCAATTTTCTATATCAGTCAGCTTTCCCATTGTTGGACAAAGTATCCAACACTCACAAATTAATTGAGAAAAAGTTTAATTTGTTCATAGTTTCAGTCTCTGTTCAACTGGATCCAAAGCAGATAGATCATGGTGAAAGGGCCCAGAAAACCAAAGACGCTCAGTCCATGGTGGCCAGGAAGAAGAACAGAAGAACAGTGCCAGAGAAATTTCGGTCTAACTTCTAGGCTTCAAAACAATCAAGTCAGTGAGAGAGGAACGTTATAAATCTTTCCAGTGTTACTTATCTAAACTACATGCAGCGCCTCATCTCTTGGGGCTCAGTCAAGGCAGATTATACAATCTTGTTGAAGGCTATGTAAGAAAAGCCTTTAGTGAGGTGCCGTTTATCAACTGAATGAACCTAAGAACAAAACAATTTAGCCTTCTTCCCAAATGGCTAAAATACAAGTTGATGTCATTAAGGCAAGGCCACAGTGAATTATTCACAAAGCTGTTTTCTGAATGCATAAACAAAAACAGAATAAAAGTCTTCAATAAAAAATTTTGAAGATGAACCAAGTCTTTTTTTTTTTTTACCTTTTATCTCTGATTTTTCTGGGGTTGGTTTCATTCTTCAAAAATTCTACCCTCACCATGATTACTACCATCTCTAGTTTTAATTAAGTTCATAGTTAAGAATCCAAGAATAAAAAGGAAGATTCTTGACTAATAAATAAACTAGAGTTGATATCTTGAAATTTACTGTAAGTGGCACAGCATTGATCCTGTGGTCATACCTTAACTATTAAAATAGAATGACATTGGCTGAGAAAGTGCTTAATCCATGATATTTTAGTATTAGTTATTTTTATCTCTAGACATATAATGGTAGAATAAGACTCAAATTATATGGGTTGAAGAAGGGAAAAGGATTATTCTCAAAAGAAAATAAATGCTATCAGAAGAATTCAAAGAATAGAAAACAACAGATACGCTTATATTTTAGAGTAGAGGACAATGATTTCTTTAACAATTACTGCTTTTGTTTGGTTATTAAAGGGGGGATATTACTTTCAATGTTGCTAGGGCATTTCACAGGAGACATAGGTACTTCAGAAACAACATGAGTAGTTAGTAGACTTCAGGCACAACTTTAACAATATTCCCTTTTGAGAATAAGAATTATGATATTTACTAGCTGGCTCCTCTACTTGGAGAGGCAGCTTCACCAGGTTTGTGGCTGATCTATGGCCTCTGTCAGCATTTATCTGTGCCTGACTGCCCATAACTCAAAGATCACAAGCAAAAATATCAGTAGACAGGCTATGGCCATTATAAGTAGATACAAATGACTAAAAAGTTAATGTACTTTTCATTACATTTTTAAAATTAATATGGTATGGAAGCATAAATATAAAATACAAAGTATTAGAGACTCAAAGCCAAATGATCAAATTAACACATGCTAGTAATAAACCATTTGTTAAGAATGTTACATTAATCCTGTATTTTACGTTTTTGATGAGAAACATTAATTTAATTAATATTTTAAAAAATACATTAAATATGTCTGCAATAGGAGGTCTATTTATCTTCAAGAATAAAGTACCTACAATGAAGATGATTTAGAAAAAGACAATGTTTATTATTTACATAATTCTAATAGTATGAAAGCAATTGGAAACTAAATATAAAATCTTACTGTATTGTTAGTAAGTTTGAAGCACATTAAATGAAAGATTTAATCTGAGGAAATTATACTTTTCAAGAGCATTTTTATTCATAGAAGGAAATTAGTTCTACCATTGTAACTATAAAATATAGAACTGAAAAAGCAAAAATAAAACAAATCTACAAAAATGTTAATAACACTTATTTTCAAGATAAATTTCTTTCAAAGCAAAAATAGTTGCATGCGTACATGAGAGTGGTGGGGAAAATAATGAAATAGTACGGTAGCAAAATTGCAAACTGTACACCAAGGTCCTCAGTAACAGCACAGGACTAGGTTAAGCTGAACCTTTTTAGTTTGACAGAACTCGCTTATACAAAAACTTAAAGCTTGTTTAATTTTACAAATGTTGCTCCTGCTTTGATGTCAGATTTAGGGAATTATTGTCAAGACCCATGTTATAAAGATCTCATCTATGTTTTGCTCTAGGAACTCAACCTATCCAGGTTTCATATTTAAATCTTTTATCTGTTCTTAGGTAACTTTTATGTATGATACATGTTAGGAGTGTAATTGCATTCCTTGGTTACACCCATTCACTTTTCCTACCATCATGCTTTAAGAAAACTCTCCTATGTCATTGTGCGTGTTTGGCACCTAGATTAGTCAGTTTTACCACCACCAGACAAAATACCCAACATTAACAATTTAAAGCGGAAAAGATGAATGTAGGTTATGGTTTGGGAGGTCTTAGTTTCACAGTCATCTAGCACCTTAAGAGGAGCATCATGTTTGAGGGGCATACTGGAGCAAAACTCTTAGACCATGACATCCTGAGATTTTAGCTGGGGAGCAGGGCTGCAGAACAGCGACATCCAGAAACAGGCGAAGGACCACAGCCCAAACTGTGCCTCCATGACCAGCCCACACACAGCCGAGACTGGGCTCTACTAATCTGCTAAGCATCTCTTTATCCCATGAGCTGGCACATCAAGATTAGTAATTATAATCAGCCCTTGAAACTTCACACTCAAACACATTTTCTAAAACCATAATTACACTTAAAGTAAAGAAAATTGAAAGGCTGCAATTCTACCCAGGAAAACAGAAGAACCAGCCCATGTACGGTCCATTCCTCCCAAAATCTCAACATTTCTAGCGTTTTTCAAAAGTTCACATCAAAGAACCTCCTGAGACCCAAGACAAACTCTTACCTGCGGACTTTTGTGAAAATATAACAAATAGCACAATCCTAAGGTTATGGTATACTCCCATTTTAAAAGAAAGAAACGAGGGAATAGAGAACAACTGAACTGATGGGAGACCAAATGCCAGCACAATAATCTTAAATCCTGTGGTTCCATGTCCAGCATCCAAAGCATAATTTCCAAAATACATGCATGGCCTCACCCCTAGAGGGGTTCCCAGTTTTCTGTCTTGGGCTGGCTCCCTCACGCCCTGAAGCTCCCCTTGGTTGACATTCCACATCCCTGGTGTCTCTGACTTCCTAAGCTCTCCATTGAAAATTTGGCTTCATTCCCACTGCTTTATTCACTGCTCTTTTTAAGGGATCCTGCCAGACTTCCAAGCCTTCTTCTGAAGCCCGGATAGAAGTTTTCCTGCTCCCATAACAGTGCATTGCAGTAAAATCAGCATCATAGTTTTGATGCAAAGAAATTATTGTAGCCGAGGTTTCTTGGGCAATGGTTCAGTGGATCCTGAGATCCTGAATGGCTGAGTGTGATGAAATAAATCCTAGGGCACCAGTTCTCTAGGAGGCCCATCTGGAGATCTGACCCCAAAGATTCCCTTCTCAAGGGAAAGTTGACTCTTCGTATCCCTGAGCCTCAGGTGGTGCTATCTTGGTGAGTCTTAAGATACCCTTATATTTCTTCTTGACCATGTACACAGTACTTGTCTTCTTTTAATGACAGAAATGTCTTTAGAAGCCACGCCTCTTTTGGTCACACACTATACTTGCTTCTTTCTGCACCAAAATTTTAAGTTTTTCAATTTTTTTTCTGCTTTGTTTCTACCTCTGATTCTCACTATAAATCTGGCTAAAAGGATCCAGCAGTTTCCATGTAGCTACACGAATGCTGAGCTGTCTGGAAGTTTCTTCTGCCAGATTAACTTGTCCATTGGCTTAGTGTCAATTTTCTGCAAAGTCTCAGTATGTGAGAAAATGTAGACACCTTTTTTTTTTTTTTGCCAGAGTGTAACACAAATTCTTCCAGTCCAATTGGCAAAATTTCCCAAATTCTTTCTGTAAACCAGTTTCAAAATCTTCTAAACTACATTTTCAGGTATATTCATAGCAAATATCTCACCTCTTTAGTACTATATATATTTTTTGAGGCAGGGTCTCATTCTTCACTATAGTCTGGTTCTCAACTCACTATGTAGCTCAGACTGGCCTCAAACACACAGAATTCCTTCTGCCTCAGCCTCCCAAGTGCTAGGACTACAGGCACCTGGCTTATATGGTTCTGGGGAATCAAACCCAGGGCCTTGAGTTTGCTAGGTAAGCTCTTTAACCTCTGAGCTATTCCTGCTATTCCTCCCACCCTGCAATTTGTTTTATATTAGTCAACTTGCCTACTACTAGATTTAAAACTCAACAGTCACAACTCAAAAAAGAAAACGTTTAGTTTGGTTCATAATTGGGGAATTTCAGTCCCAAATCACCTGGGTCCAAGGCAGTAGCATCGTAGTGCAAGGGTATGGTAGAGCAAAACCCCTTAGTTCATGGAAGTTGAACAACAAAGACAGGTAACATTAAGATCATAAGATGGAGAGAATGCCATAGAGGACCAGGAAAAGAACCAAATATAATACCTAAAACTACACCTCCATTCCCCTCCCAGATAAACCCGGTAGCATGCTCTTCTAGTCTGCTAGGTGGTACTTAAGTCATTGAACTGACATACTGGGGTAAGGGTTACAAGAACCCTTGAAGGCACATGCACTGTGGGTTTAGTTCTGGGCTTTATACTCTGTTGTATTGTCTTATTTTATGTAAATACCATATCTAAATTACTATTACTTAATGAAAAGACAACATGTACCATACAGAGAATAGTTGAAGACCACATATCAGTTAAGAAATAGTGTACAAACAGGACAGAATAAGTAAACAAGGTGCACATTCACCAACTTAATATCAAATATCACCATGGTGTGGTAGATAGCCTTTATACCCAAAATCCGAAGATGTCTAAAGAAATACAGATAAAATACATGCTCATAGGAAAGTTAAGTTTCAGTTAGAGCTGAAAGTAGAAGATAAAACTTAGAGAAAAATTCAGGATGAAAAGGATTTTAGAACTTCAAAGGACATAATGAAAGCTTCGGTGCTCAGGGGTAGATCAAAAGGCACAATATGCAACTGAAACCTTAAAAATAAAAGCCAATTCTGGAGACCAGAGCTTCACAGTAATTTGTTGAAACAGTACAATGGAAGAATGAGATTTTTCACAGTCGACTTTAGCAAAGGGGCTGACAAATGGATATAAGTAGATCAAGAGTGAATTTTAAAGCACGCCACGGACTTTGGCTGACCATGGTGTATCTGTGCAGGCTGGTGGGTTAAAACAAAGGTGCCCCTTTGGCGAGAGCTTTTGAGAGTTGGAAAAGATGATATCAGGGGTATAAGGGAAACCTCTGAGCCATCGGTTTAGCTGTGAAACTTAATCTAGTATAAAAAATTTCTAAAAAGGCAATACTTTTTAATAGATATGAAACTGTAGTATTTAGGAGAAATATGTAAAAAGTATTTACAGTGTCAACCAGCAACAGCCTATCTCAGAGATGTATGTGAAACTGTGTGTGTGTGTGTGTGAGCTGGTGATTGATCTCATTGCCTTCTAACTGAGCTGTGTATACAGATTTTTTTTTTTTACTTTTTTTGAGATGGTGTTTTGTTCGTTCATGAACTTGCTCAGCTAGTCTCAAACTTTCCATCTTTCTGCCTCAGCCTCCTGGAGTTCTGAAATTGTAGGTGTTGATAACCATTCTAGACTACTGTGCATAGCTTTTCTCAACGGGGTATTAATTGAAATAGAAATAGAATGGAAAAAGTCTTCTGTTATATAAGTCTCTTTGTGTCAACTTTAATATATAGACACACAGGAAGTATTAGGGAAACAGTAGAAATAAATGAACAATTAATGTATGTCTACATATCACTATTCAGGTTACATTTTGTTGTATTTTTAGCAAAAAAAAAATAGAAGGTCGTGAATGATGCTGCTTGCTTTTTGTGTAATATCATTTATGGAAAGATTTTTTTCCCTCATGTGTAGTATTTACAGGAGTAAGAAAGAAACTAACAAAGGCAAAATTGATGTGAGGAAGAAGAGAATGGAATGAGGAAGGAGAAAATAATTTTAAAGAGAAAGCACTTTGCCCCATGACCAAAGTTTTAATACAGTTTGTCATACATTCAAAAGCATTTATTTTAGAAAACAAAATAAAACAAATGTGTTTACAACCCCATACTGACTTGCATTGCTCTTGGAGTGTATAAGTTTCTAAGACCCAAAACAAACAAACAAACAAACAAAACAAACAAAAACAAAAAACAAAAAAAAACAAAACAAAACAAAAGCTCACTTAGTTTGCTATTTCATATGGCCATGAAAACAATTTTAAATTGAGAAGGAAAAATTGAAAGCATTCTTGAGTGTTTTTCAAGAACTGTTTGCCTAGTTAACAATTGTTGAAAGAATGATCAGAAAAACGGGTGTCAGCATTTCACAAATGCTACACTGGGGAAAGTACTGGAAATTATAATTAAAGTTGGTAATTGAAGAACTGGTGGAGACCTGGATGTCTGCATATTCTTGCAAAGAGAAAGATAGAACTGTAGACTCAAGAGCCCAGGTACCACCATCTTGAATAAGTTGCCGAGCTTAGCATCCCCACTGTTAGACTTGAGATACCATGAATTTCCTGTTGGTTTTATAAAATGTTACTATTAGTCACATCTAGGCTGGGATAGAATTCTCCAGAGAAATAGAAACAAGCTCTCAGTGTATTAATTTAAGCTGTGTCTGAGCGACTATTGACAAAGAATGGCCAGGGACAGGCAATGCTGAGGGCAACTTGATTTCTTTGTCATCCACTGAAAAGGACAGCGAGCGCTTTCCAAAGTTTTGGGAGTTTGCTGTGATATCTCTTCCTCTGCATGTGTTTCCTTCTTTTGAGGATAACAGCAGATACTCATATTTAAACATCATCGATTTTGTGACAGCAAAAGCCAGGTTTCTATGAAATGTAGAAGTTAAACTAAATAGCTTCTCAGAAACATCAGTCAGATCCAAAAGTTAACCTAAATCACGAAATTCTTACCAAGCTTCCTAAATTAATATATTAATGACTTATTCTAAATTAATTTAGGTGTATACAGATTTTTTACCTTTAAAATATTGTAGAAATAGAAATACTTTCTTTTAGTTATAACCACAAGCATAAACTAAGCTTTTAAATGATGCTATGGAGAAGGCATTTAAAGAATTATTTTTATTAAAATACAACAGAAGAAATATTATTAGATTTTCAAAACATAATTGTATAAAAGATGTAAATATGGCCTTTGGGGCCTGTGCAGCTCTTGTTACAGGCTTGACTTACTCACACATATGAAGTCATTAAATTGCAGAATTAATCTTGCAGGCATGTTAATGTACGTTTTTGACAACTCTTATTAACTCCATCAGTGTATTTAAATTGCAGATACTCTGCCAAGTGAATATGCACAAGGCACTTGAAAGTCTCACACCAGAAGAATAGGTGTCACTTAACAGAATATGACTTTTATTTTTTGATTTATGTAATGATGATCCTGTTTCATGTGCTGCCAACAGAGGGAGGAAAAGGAGTCTAAAAAATAAAGGGAAGGCAGAAAAACAGAAAGGCAGGAAGTTGAATAAGAAAGAAAAGAAACAGGAGTGAAGGAGGAAGGAAGGCAGATTTTAGAACTCAAACTGCAGTTGTATGTGAAACATTTTCACGTTCTTACTTCCCCACTGTTACCTGAATACAAATCTGGTGTCTTTTCCTCGTGACAATCTCCATGCATTGATAGCTTAGTTTTTTGTGGCTCTTTACATTTAAATGCGGAGATTTTCATTTGACTGTACTTTGAAGTTATTTTTTAGTTTGCTGGAATTTGAACGTATTTGTTTTCTATGTTCTTCATTTTAACATTAACTTATGAAGTGTTTTATTTTCCCTCAGAAAACTTTTTTTCTTTAGCTAGAAGAAACATGTAAACGTCTTAGAAATTACTCTCCTCTTGATAATTAAATGCTTATAAAGTGATAGTTTACTCTTTTTATTAAACAGCTGTAGAGTAGTTTACTAATAGAGCAGTTCCTCAGTAAAGAAGAAACATTAACACCCCATTTCCGAATCACAAACCCTAAACATAAGTCTGTCCCTTTTCCCCATTACTGTAGACTTTCTTAAACAGGGAAATACAGTGAAATTTTGACTCATATCCTAGTGTGACGTTTCTTTTTCAGAATATTAAATTACCTGTTCATTATTTTATTATAAGTCAATTTAAATTGTGCATAATTTATTGTGTACATTGAGGTGATTTTGTGTAGTAAAGGAATCTATCCGTAACATCTGTGCTATTTAATTTCTTAGAATACAATTTTTCATAATGTTACTTAATATTTTATCAGACTGGTAGTAATATCTTTCATTTGTAATTTTACTAGTTTTGGCTCTTTTCAATTCTCTTTACAACTTGAACTAAAAGTTATACAGTAAATTAATTTTTTCCTTTAAAAAAATCTATGCAAGAACAAAGAACCTATTTATTTTCATATGAAAAAAATACCCCTAAATCAAAGCTGTTCAAATAGATAAGAAAATAATTTTATGTATTGCATAAATATATAATAAAAAGCTTGGCCTGTCTTCAAGAAACTAATTTTTTTTAGAAAATAAAATTTCATATTTTTGAGCAAATAATTTCACTAATTGTATTTACCCTAGTCTGACCAAGAAAATAATTTGAGTTTGGGACATTGGTCATTCTTCATGTTGTGATTATTTGTATCAGAACCAAAAGCGATCTCAGATATAAACAAAATGACAATTACCATTGACATTCTCCTGCTTTGAATCTTGCAAATGCTAACACCTTTAGATTTTATCTTTGCATTGATTCACAACACAAAATCTAGATAAAGCAAAACAAAAAACTGGATATAGTTTAACTGAAGTTTTTTTTTTTTTTTCAGGCTCAGTAGTCATGAAAAAAGAATCACTTGGCGGGAACACAATGTTGATGGCTCTCAGGTGGGGGTGACTTGCTGTGAGCTCTGGCTGCCTTGACAGAGCCATGAGTACCCACATCTTAGTAAAACTGGGAACTCATGACAACATCTTAGCATACTGGTCACACTTGCTGGAAAGTTCTGCACAAGCCCAAATTTTCTACCCCAGTGTAATGTAACAACTTCCCTAGTCCCGCGGATTTCAGATGAATTCTAGAATCCCTTTACAGGGGAAGTTGGGTGGGAAAGTTTTGCAAGCCGATTCTAAGTGACGTTTTTATTCAGGCCCTCATACTGAATATGAGGACCCTACCATTTGCAAGAGTTGGTAAACGGAACCTTTTCACTCAAAATCTTTGCGTATGCCACCATATTTATCTCTACCACTAGATATGAAAAAGAAAGAGTGGTATAATAGTCTTACTATACTTAATTCATACACGAGAATGAAGCAGGCCCTAGAGAGATTAAACAGTAAACCTAAACTCAATCCCCCAGGAGAGCTGAGAAAGAGAATTTGGATCCAGGCTCATTTACCCCAAAACACATTTTTTTTAACTGTATGTTATCTAACAAAAAGTAATCTTTGTTTATGAAAAGGGCTAATAAACTGACTTAAGAAAAGAAGTTCTGGGCAAGTGCCTTTCCTTCTTATGTGATAGAATCATGCAGAAAGCTATACAAAACAGTAGACCTAATTTTACCAGTAATGGACTGTGCAGATATGCTCAGTATATAGATTAGTCTATAAAACTATTAGTGAAAACAATGAATATTTTTTAAAGAAATGATTGAAAGCGACTTCATCTAATATATATATGACCTATTCTCCAGCATCTGCCTGGCAGAAATTATTAAAATTCACTGGCATCTGCCATCCAAAAATTACTGAGGAGAGTAAAGAGAAAATACAGTTTCTATATATAACAATTATGAATTCTATTACTCCCATATTCAGAGCAAAATCTGTACAGAAAATTCATTGGAATATGAAATCAACTTCCTAGGAGATTCACTGATGGATTCCTGAGGCTTGTGTAAATATGAAGACACAGATGCCACCAATATTATTTCTCTTGACTAGAAATGAGATGGAATTCATTCTACTCTTGACCTTTCTGTTTACAAAAAATGAGTCCCAATGAATTAAACATCAGACTCTTTTGCATTTTTATCTCATGTTTATCTTATGTTTAGAGCTTCCGTACTTTCAATGTCAAATTATTTTGGCATATCTATTTAGTATAAATATTTTGTTTACTCATTTTTAAATGGAAAGTGTAATGGAAATATACCCAAATTTCAACAGTCAGATTGTTTACAACTATTTCAAAGCTGCTTGGTTGATTTCTTTCTTTCTTTCTTTCTTTCTTTCTTTCTTTCTTTCATTTTTGAGACAGAGTCTTACTCCATAGTCCAGGCTTCCCCTGAACTTACTATGTATCTCAGGCTTACATCAAACTCATGACTACTCCCTCCTGTCTCAGCTCCTCAGTGCTGCGATTACAGGAGTATGCTACCACACCCAGGTATTTATTTTAATGAGGTTCAAGGGTATTAAAGCCAGGACCAGTGTACGGTAGGCAAGCATTGTAAGCACTGATCTTTACCTCCAGCCCCCAACCCATTTTAAAATTGCATACTATATGTTTAAAGTATCACAAGTACAATTAAGAAAATGACAAGATTGAAATTGAGTGTAGAAGTTTCTTTGAAAATACATGGGTTGGAAACATTTGATAAAATGTAAAATTTCTGACAAGGGCTAATTGTAAAACCAGTATGTGTAGAAAGTCAATGTACAAATAAAAAGAAAGAGATCTCCTACATATCCATTCCAGGTAACACACACACACACACACACACACACACACACACACACACACACACACACACGTGAAGGGATCACCACTTAAAAAGCTTGAAGTTGAATAGATCTCAAACATGAAAATTGCAGTAGTGATTCCCACTCTGACTTGTACTACTTTGTTGAAGCTTGTAATTAAAAGGAAAAATCCCCGATGCGTAGCGTTCAAGGTTGCCTTTCTAAGCTGATCGGCTTAATTGTCATAAAGCACTTGCTATGGGCCAGCTGAATGTCTAGCCATGGGGCAGAGCTGGGGAGAGATTATGACCACTTATTAACGGAGCCTAGTTCTGGTTAGTCAACAGCTAGAGTAATGTTTCCTACCTCCAAAATAAGGAACAAGGTGAAACACATAAAATTATTTGTTGTCAGAAGATAAAGTTTATTTCTTATTAAATCCAGGGCTTTATGTAAATAGTCATGCTTTGGTTTTGTTTAGTATTTTAACACTTTTTGACAAATTATTTCTGTTATTCTAGGATTCATAGAATGGATGTTTGAATCATTGATCAATTTAATCTCAGTCTCATTCCATTTAACCTTTTACTGTTCCTGGCCATGCTTTATTTTGGGGTAAATATTTTTATTTGATTCAATTTTTATCTTTATCATTTTCTCTCTAACCTGAAAGTTCTTAATTGAGGAGCTTCTCTGGAAGAAGAAGCTGGGGGCTTTGGCTTCATGCGGTGCATTTGGATCTGATGACATCTCCCAGGATTGCATGAATACCCCATTGAGTCATAATCCCACAAATTGAGCTAGTTCTTTCTGGAGTCTTCACAGACAGAGCTGGCACCCATATAGAAGTCTTTGTACCTTACAGAATCTTTATGCAAACTTCTCTCTTAGCCCCTGAAGAACCTCTGTGAATCTGATCTGACTTGCTTATTACTTATCCCCGTCACTGCTAAGTTCATTCCCCTATGAACAACACTGAAAAAGGTCCAGAACTCACTTTTCAATTTTCCAAATTCAAAAGGTGGAAAGAACCACTGAAATAGGAATTCTTTTCAATCCTTTTAGTACTAGCTCCATGAGATTCTAACATTCAACCCCACTTATGACCTTTTAACTCCTTTCCTCATCCTATGTCTGTCCACCATCTCCCAAGTTAAGATCATATTTTGGAACAATATAATCCAAGAAAAAGGAAAGGCACAGGGAGATGAAAATTAATATAACTCACATATGTAATCTAAGTAATTCAAATTTCAATTTCCTTAGTTGAGGAAGTGGAAGTATAATAATATAACAGATTGTGCAAGGATTAGATGACAAGTCTATTTAAGGCAAGTTAACTCTTATTAATGTTCTATTCAATAATATATTTACTTTTATTTCTTTTGCAGAAATAAAATGGTGGTTTTGGTATAATTCTGTTAGATTTGATGGTCATAGGTTAGATTATTGCCTAGTAATAATTAAACAGTTTCTTAAATTAATTGTATTTATTACTTTTTGATCACTTTATTTAACAAAACTCTCCATAAAGTACCCATTGATGTGACAGAAAAAGCTAATGGAAATCAAGCAAGTTTGAGTGATAGATATTAAGTATAATAGTTATAGAAAAATCAGGAAGGGCTAGAATTTAGATATAGTTTTAATTTGAGTTTTCTTGCACTGGGGATTGAACACAAGGCCCTCACATTGAGCTGTGTTCCAAGTCCATTTCTATTGTAAGAGTGGGTCTCAATGAGTCACTCAGTTTTTCAGGCACAGCTGAAATTTGCAGTCTTTCTGCCTCAAACTCCCAGAAAGCTGGGATTACAGGACGCTGGACTTGGCATGAAATTGATTTTTTTTGAACGAGTCACTTGGATATCCTGTTTAAAAAGCATAAACATGATGAGTATAATTTCTAAGGGAAAATTCAAAACAAAAAATAGATATTCATCTTGGCTCATCCTTGACTATCATTTATTTTTACAAAGAGCCTAGCAGAATGTAGAATGGCTGTAAGAAAGCTCAAATGGCTTCAGAAGAGTCAAAGAGGGGAATGAACGCGAACAATGAGTTTAAGGACGGGTTCCAGTGAGACGAGGACTTCGTCATATCAAGTAGACTGGAAAGTTTTCTCTCAGTGCTGGGTGTGCTCTTCTCCAGGATTATATCTGAACATATATATGAAAGACTACGTGAAGACTAGAGGTTTATCTGGTTCTTGCTCCGGAGGAAAAAGGAAATGATTACGTCAATGTCATTGCTACTTAATAAGGAAACATGACTTGAAGAGTTTCAGTCATTTTTTTGATGGTACTGATTCTCAGGGAAAACTCAGCAGGTAATGCTCACCCTAGTGGAGAAAGGTGGAGGTATCCTCGGCCAGGTGGCCTATTTGCGTTTTCATAAAAGTTCTCCGAGTAACATGCAGCTCTGGTCTCCATCTATTATGACATGTATGCCCTACTACTCCATCCCACTTCTCTTATACCACATTTATTTAAAGACTTCGTGTCCTAACAAGGAATGTGATTCAGTGCTGGTAGCTCCTGGCACTGAGCTAAATCTTCAGTCTTGTTTATTTATTTTAAAACAGGGTATTGCCTAGTCAATAAGTTGCCCATTCTGGGCTCTTACTTATGATCCTCCAGGTTCAATCGACCAGTCTTGGGATTTTTGTTCAAGGGAAGAATGTTTCAACGAAAGCAATGGGAGCTCTATCAAGGAAAAAACTCAGAAAGCCTACAAGGGGATGATGGCAGAGGTGTATAAAGACTTTGCAAAGACTGGTAAGAGGAGAAAGCTGTTTATTGGGAACTGGAGTACTACAGGCAAAGGGAGCAGTGAGAGTTCCAGCTGAGAATCATGCCACAGGAGGGCAGAGAGCTTTATGAGTTTTTTGAGCCTCAAAATATGAGGCATGTCAAGAAAAGGTTACAGAGATTACAAATTGTTGTTCTCTCTTCTTGCAGCTATCCTTGCAATACCCCTGTTGATATAGGACTTCCTTGTGTGAAGGGATGGGGCGTGGGGTGATGTAACAGTCATGCTCACCGTAGGACCATGTTAGTGGACATCCTCCTCCACAGTTACGGAGTGGTCTATTGTTTAAAGCCGAGCTTGGAAGACTGGTATACGTCCAAATGGAGTAGCCGGAGAGAGAGGAGTCTCTCTGAGTGCTTAGAGCTCTACAGGAAAGATCAAATGGTGATTCTTGTTATTTGCATAGTTTGCATTGCTGAAAGACACAAGTTGACTGCCGCAGCACTGAAAATGTGCCCGGGAGATTGTGGGTGCATTAAGACCTTCGAGTTTAAGTGCTGGGACGGTGTAACTAGAGGAGCTCTAAAGGAGTACCAGCAGGAATCTGGAGTGAATATATAAGTGTAATTTCACTTATACACCACAAAATGAGATTTAAAAGAAAATTCATGTCTGGTTAAAATCATTAAAACACATATGATTTCATTCCTACTCACTGATGTTCATTTTTTTTATCATGAAAATGTTTATTCTGTTTGACCATTTTAGTTATTTTTTTTTTTTTTTTGATCACTGTTACTTTTTGGATTGGGAGTTAAACATGCATGCCTCTGCTTCGTGTTTGCCCCATATGCACTCCCAAGTGATGACATCTGATGATGAAATAAACATTGTCACGAGGGAAAAATGAGCACAGGGGAAGAGAAATAGCAGCTACCATGTAAGTGTTTTAGTAATTTTCATCAGCTGAGTATCAGCAAGGTATACATTGTTTCAACAGAAGCAATTAAACGAAAGATAAGAAGAAAACCATAAAACCAGGAATCCTTCCACAGAAAAGAAGAAATATAAAATAGAGTAAATCCAGTTAGACTGAAGCACAACACATTCAACAGATCTATAGGATATATCCAAACATGAAGAAAATGAAATTCGTTGAGCTGAAGTTATAGAGCACTGAACTCCCGCAAGCAGGGCCTTGAGGTCAATAACTAGCAAAATAATGTTGTCAAAAGTCAAAGAGAAAGAATGAAAGAAAAAATTCCAAAGGAAAAAAAAAGAAAAGAGCAGATGATCTATTGAAGATAAATTGACAAAGGTGTGGCTAAGAAATTTGAAATGTGAATTGAACAACCCTAGGAGAAATTGAAAGTGTCATCAAAGAACAATTATATTCTCTCTATCTCTTCAGAGTAAAACTAATTTACTTTTCAATATCTCTTTTTAACTCATAAAAATAAAGTCAAACAAAAGCCTGGTATAACAATTTTTTATTTATAATGAAACACAAGGCTACACGCTTCCTCAAGCAACGTTTACTGCTAAACTATATGATGCGAAATAAGTATTTTGAATGCAATCATATGGAAAATCCAATTTATGCTGATGCATCTCAATAAGCAAAGCATTCGATGTTCTCAAAATAAAATATATTTCATAATTATATAATGAGATTCACATATTCAAGGACTCAGAGGTTACGCCTCTGATGATAAGTAATTTGCCATTTCCAGAAAGCCTATTTTGTTAGCTTTTCCTTACTAAAAAGCACATGCTAAAATAAATATCAATGGAGAGAAAATTTTAACATAGGAAGTTATGACATAAATAACAACAAATGCAAATCATTCCCTCTGTAGGATTTGTATGTTAAATTTCAATCAAGATGCATTACTGTATAGGATTTGATATAAAATACAAGATTTTTTTCCTCAGTATTATCCACTTGAAAGTATAATCCTGCAATTAAGTAATTGCAAGTTTTAAATCACCCTTTCGTTTGTTTTATTTTGAAAAAAATAACGTAGATTTGGGGCAAAATATTTTGATATGAATTTATTAAATCTCAATCAAAACCAATTTGAAATGGTATCCATATCTTCAAGATATTAATTTTAGAACTGCTATATGATCCAATAATTCTAAATCTGGGTATAATCCAAATGAAAACAAAAAAATCAACCAGACCCTCTTCCACTCTTGCTTTTGGCAGCATTACTGTCAGAGTTGAGGTGGATACTTTAGTGTCCATCCACAGGAAACCAATAAAGTGTGGCATGCACAAACAAAGGAATATTATTTGTTCTCAAAAGGAAAGGCAATCTCTATACATCCTACAACCTGGATAAAATCTTGCGGAAATAATGTTAAATGAAACAAACCATTCATGAAAAGAAATACATTGTGTCATTTAGCCTTAAAGTAGAGACATTCATGGAGATTGAAAGAAGTGGAGAGATTTCCAGGGGACAAGAATAAGAGAACCTGCTAGAGGCTACAGAGTTCCCGTTTATTCAGTGGTAGTGATGGTTAGACAAACATGCTAGTGAACTAACAAAATCCCATCAGTAGAAAAGGTTGAAATGGTAGATTTTTCATAATTTTTCAAAGAACACAGAAATTTAAAAAATGTTGATCTTATCAAAGTTACATTGTAGAAAAGATAAAGAAAAAAAATGGGGGGGGGGGGACTGCCAACAGACTTAGAGACTTTAAGTAACTGTGCCGCTCTGTGCAATTCATACATTCCTGCACACAGTGGAGTTCATGCTTGTGTTAGAGCCATCATCAGTGCACACTGCCAGTGGAATGCTGTTTCCGATGACGTATCAGGAGTGACCGCTGAAGGTGAGAAAATGTTTATTAGCACTAAAAAGGATAAGTCCAAAAAGTTCCTGATTTTAAGTAACTTTAATAGATGGAGTAATGCTTTGAGCTGTTAAGATTAAAATTGCCTCTGACATTGACTACTGTCTAAAGTTCAAAATAATGTGAATGCCATTTTGATACGAAATACAAAAAGTAGAAAAAAAAATCTAAGATTTACTCAATTGTGTATATGCCTTTTAAAAATTTGTATGTGACCGTTTCAAGTACATGTTTGTTGTGTCAGGTGCACATGCTGAAATTTACATTGCAAGAGGCCAAAAGCCTTGCAGATCTCAGAGATTTTTATAATACTGTATTTCATTTAAAACTGCTTTTGCATACAGAGAATGCATGCCTGTGTATATAGTGTGTTCATCTTTGTATATATATTTTTCATATAAATAGTTGAATTTCTCTTAACCTTTTCTAACATACTTATTTATAAACACTTGATTTAGGCACCAGATACAAGAATACAGGAATTCAAATTCAAAGTCACAAGGAGAGCTGAGGATGTAGCTCAGTGGTAGAGCACTTGCTTGGCATGCTCAAGGCCTTGGGTTCAATTCCCAGTACCTAAACAGAACAAATAAATAAATAAATAAATGAAAGAACATGCAAAATCACAAAGGATGTCTCCATTGCTCCAGAGAAAATGACCCAGCTTCTACAAAAAGAGTGAACTATGCTTTTCAAAGAGTAAAGAGTTAAGAATATTAATACAGCAGGTTGTGCTAAAAGATAATCAAAAAATTTACAGGCCAAGAAATTATATTCCTGCTGAAAAATGGATTTCACATATGTATCAAATAACAAATGTGCTCGTACTTGGCAGAAGCCCCATGTTGTTTCTTAACCTGTGTTGTGAGGACCGTAATGGCTTTTCACTGTATCCATTCATAATAACCACGACAAGCTATTTGCTTTCAGCTGGAAAGGTCAGTAGTGTACCTTTACTGCTCTACCTCGGGGGAATCTCAACTCTACAGCCCTGTGCCACAATTTACCCAATAAGGGTTTGAATTGTCTTGCTCTTTCACACATGACATGGGTCCACTACCTTGACAGCTTTATGCAAATTGAGTAAGAGTTGGTTCATACTCAGGATTTGGAGAATTGTTTGCGTGTTAGGGGTTGAAAAATACATCTTATTAAAATTCAGGGACCTTTCAACTCAATGAAATTTCTAGTGTGCAGTGTGGGGAATGCGCAGAGATTTTCCTTCCAGGCTGAAGGATGAGTTATTACATCTTGCCACCCAAAATGTGTAGTGGACCTATTCGGACTTTAGAAGCAACATATTTCTTATTTGACCAACTTACCATGTGACTCATAATGCCAGTGTTGTGTGGGACCAAGAACAAGAGAAAGCTCTTAGACAGGCCCAAGCTGCAATGTAGGATGCTCTACTACTTGTGCCCCATGATTCAGGAAATCCAGTAGCACTTGAGGTGTCAGTGGCAGATTGGGGTACTGCTTGGACCTTCTGGCAGGATTCATAGGTGAGTCACAACAGAGGCCTTTAAGATTTTGAAGTGAGGTCCTGCTGTCATCTGTAGATAACTACTCTCCCTTTGAGGAACAGCTCTTGGCTGGGTACTTAGTGGAAACTGAAGATTATGGGGCGCAAGATTATCATTATATACTGGGTGCTATCTGACTCTCAAATTCATAAAGTTGGACTGTGCAACAATAGAGCATCATCAAATGTGAAGACGTGACTCAAACGTACATGGTACTACTCCTCCTGTACAGCTCTCAGCACCCCACGCTATGCCTATGTCTTCCTGAGGTGTACTGTATGATTGGCTGACAGAGAAAGAGAAGACTAGGGCCTGGGCCTGGTGTACACTATGGAGGTACCATATGGAACTGGACAGCTGCATTACTGCAGCCCCTTTCTGAGATGTCCCTGATAGACCGTGGAAAAAGAAAATATCTACAGTAGCCAACACTTTGGACAATGCATCTGGTTACACGCTTTTCTTGGAAGACAAAATGGCCAAATGTGAGATTATATACTGATGCCAATGGGCTGGCTGGCTCCTCCAGAAAATGGAAGAAACACAACTGGAAGACTGATGAGAAAAACCTTTGGGGTGGGGTATATGGATAGACCTCTCCATATGGGCAAAAATAACATACAGACACTTGTGTTCCAGGAAAATGCTCATAAGCAGGTGATCTCAGCAGAAGTAGCCAGGATGACCAGCTCTGTAGACAGCTGTCAGTCTCTTTCCTCAGCCTTCTCTCTCCTTGACCAATAGGCTCATGAACAAAGTGGAAATGGTGTGACTGGGTTGGAGATTATGTATAAACAGTGACATAGACTTCAACTTTCCAAGGCTGACCTGACTACGGCCACTACTAGACACTCACTCAGCCAGCTGCAGACATGTATACTGGGACTTTGATGTAACACCATTGCTCTGAGTCATTGGCAAGTAGATCATGGTTGACTGATTCCATGATGGAAAGGAAAGCGTTTTGTTTTTACAAGAATAACTACTTCATGCGGTTATGTATTTGCCTTCCTTCCTGTAATGCTTTCACCACAGTTATCATCTGTGGAGAGAGCTGAGCTTGTGGGCCAACAGTAAGGGAAGCAGATCTGCCTTCGCTGGGGTGGCCCAACCAGCAGACCGGAAGCTCAAAATAAATAAAAAAGAAGGAAGAGGGAGCTGTAGCTTCTTTGTCTGAGATTCTCGAGCCCTCACACTGTCTCTCAATAACTGCTGTTATCGGTTTCTCACAATTCTTTCCAATTTTCTGGTCTTCACCGCCCCTTTCAAGTATCCATCTGCAGCACAGATGCTTACTCGCTGCTCTACAGCCTGAGCCTGGTGCTCCTACCCCATGTCTGAGTAGCTACTGGACTCTCAAACTCCAGCAGGTGACAATTTTAGTCTCTGTTTGGAACTTGTAAGCTATTCTAATGAATTCTCCAAAAAGAAATAATTGCACATTACATATATAGCATACATGGGAATATATATATATATATATATATATATATATATATATGCACAAAATAGCTCTTAATTCTGTGTCTCTAAGAATCCTAATCAATGCTATATTCTTGTTGAGAAATTGATTTCAAAAATATATGAGAATAATAAATGTAAACCAACTATCAAGGAAGATATTGTTCTTTAGTCAGAGGTTACCTTATATATTTGAATTTGAAGGACACAGTGTTAGCACTTTCCACAGGCATGCATGTATTATGTTTAAATAAATCTGGGCTTTGAGTATGTGTTTTCCAATAGCATACTTCTTAATTTTAGAAAAGCTGCTATCCCTGTAGATTTGCTGATTCTTTTATTCTAGAATAAAATTGAATCTCCTTAATATTCAAGGTTGTCAGACGACTGTAGCATAAGTAGTGTAGCTGCTGGGATGGTAAATGATTGTGAGGCAAACTTGCTCAAAGAATGTTTTTGTGATTTTTGACTATTCCCAACTATTTATTGATTAGTTTGAATATCATTCACAATTTAATGTTTTTAAAGAATGAAGCACACAGTTCGAATACATTTTTATTTAAAGAGAGAAGTGTAAAACTTTTCAGCTCATGTGTTTATGGGCCTCAAAAAATGAAACATAAAATGGTGCTTATAATCAAGAACTTGTTTATTTTTTCCACCATATTACTTATTTACTTACCCGCCAAGAATTAAGAAGGATATACAATTGCCAGGAAACAAATCCAAAAAAATTTCTGTATTTTAAATTTTATATATATATATATATATATATATATATATATATATATATATATATATATAAACAAAATGAGAAAACAATCTACCACCTAAGTTTCGAAGGCCTTTTAATTTTTCTACAAGATTTTAACAAACTCTGTTGTAAACTTTCTAACAGGGAGACAAAAGATCAAAAATAAAGAATGTTTATTAACAGTGCTCATCAAAGAAATTTATAGGAGAAAAATATCTGGACAAATCAATCATTTCTCAATACTTTCTCATGTACATCTCATTTTTGTTTTTTCCAATATGTGTTGGTAGTGTTTGTGGGAACATCGGTGCTGATACTCTGTCGAACTAGCTCCTAGCTTTTCTCTATTCTGTGTCCCTCATGAAAGCATTCAGTCAAGACACACGAATGGCCACACAGAAGTATAGATAAAATTTGTTCCATGGTAATAAAAAGAGAAGTATATTTTTTAAAAAAAAGAATATAGGAAGTACCAAAAGGAAGTAGGAAGTACCATGAAGGCATCTTGAACAGTTCCAGTTAGTTTGACCACAGAGTTTTGCCACTAACCAGGCAAAAATTAAGTTGGCAGCTGAAACCAATGACATACATGCTACTGATTTGAATGCGGTAACTCTGATTACTACTTGGACCAAGAAGTGGAAGGGGTAAAGGGGGAAAAGGGAAATAAAATAGTGAAGCGACAACCATAATCACAACAAATTGAGGAGCCGCTAGCTTTTCCCCCGGCGGTAATAGTAGAGATGATGAGACACTGGCAAATTGCAAATATATTTGTGAAAGTAGAGTTTAAAGCATTGGTGGAAAATTGGATTTTCGTGCAAAAGGAGAAAAGCGTAAAGAATAATTTCAAGGTTTTTGGTCTGAGGAAAATAGGAGAATGACTTCATAAATCGCTGAGATGTGGATAACTGGACAGTTACATGCTTCAAGGAAGGTAGGAGAAATTCAATTTAAAATCTTTAGGTTGACATGATAGTTGTCTGTCTAATTAGAAAGTTGAGAAGAAAAGTATAAGAGATGATAGACTCAAGGAAGAGAACTTGGCCCAGTAGTTATCAAGGGAATTGTGAGGATGAACTTGGATTTAAATAGGAAGGTTGGATGAGATTGTCACAGGAGTAAATAAGGAAACGGTTAGGTCCTGCGATGGTGTGCCGTCCTGGGGTGTGCCGCTGCAGGCAGAGTAAGGAAGAATAGTATCTACCTTTCTGTTGCTGCTACAGAATCCCTGGCAGGCACAGATGAGGGGGACGGACAATTTACTTCAGGTCACAGTTTCAGAAGGTCACGGTCTGTTCATGGATTGCCAGCAACAGCAGAAGCACCCGGCAGAGACAGACGTGGAAGCCGAGTCAAGTCTAAGAGAAGGAAGGAAGCCGTGTTTATCCTTCCAGGTCCTGTCCCACTGATCTGCCCCTTCTGTGTCCAGCCTCCGAGTGCTGCCCCTTCCAGGCCCTAATCTACCACATACCTGTAATGTATAACCCATAATCTAATCCACACACCTGTAATCTGTGATCTGCCACAAGCCTGTCTTCCACTACCCACCTAATAATCCACCACACACACATAGTCCAGCCCTCAAGACCAGGCCCCTATCTCTTGATAGCACATGGTTTCATAAATATTCTATAATATCCCCAAACCTGAAACTTTGGGGGGACATTTGAGATCTGCACCACAATAATATCCCTGACAGAAATCCAGGTGAGTGCAGTGTCATGGAAACTTCATGGAAACTAAGGAAAGACAGTTCTACAGCTATGGAGGTAATGGTCACTAGATTAATCAAGAGAGATTATGGGCTGTGCCAGGAAGGCATTTTCCCTAGTTGCATATTTGGATAATGTAATTTATACTTTCAATATGAAGGTGGACAGTGCCATGAAGGCAGTTACACAAAGGCAAACTTGGATTTATTTTTATGCATATGGGAGTTTGTGCTGGGGTTTAACAATCTAGGATAATTGTGATGTTTATCAACATGTTTTCTTAGGGGTTCCTTTAGAATTCCAAAATGTCTTCTTATCTTTTCCAGATGCTCAGTGTGCCCGCAAGGACCTTAGTTATATAAGGCTGGTAAAGAAATTTAGGAGAGATAAATTCTTAAATTTAACCAGGTCTCAGGCCATGGTGGAAGGATATTTAAGGTCATTTTCTCTTTCTGGTACCACTGAGCCCTGGCTGTGCCATATGCCTTCTTCTGGTGACAGGGATTCTGTGTCTCTCAGTAGGGCAACTAGAACTGTGTACAACTTTAAAATGTTGCTATGCACTGTGGTTTAATTTTCAGTCTGAGTCCAAAGAACAGATTATAAATACATTAAACTTTGTTCTCTTACATAAGTATGCTATTTTGGATTCCAATTCTTATCCCTCGGGCCCTCTAATATCCAGCTAACTACTCACTTAATATCAAAATGATACCACACAGTAGAGTCGAGAAACCAGATAATTGTTAAACAGACACTGAGCACCCATACAAAATTCTTTCTTATTCATGCTTAATTAATTTCATCTTTAGCATACAAACTAATAAGACAATACAAAATATTTTCCTGTCAGGCATATATCTGCTAACAATAATATATCAAAGACCAGGTAATTTATAAAGAATGAAAATTTATTTTTTTCACCCTTCTGCAATTCAGAAGTCCAAAAAACAAGGCAACCACATCGGTCTGTTAAGTGCTCGCTTTTCAACGATCTCACAGAATAGAACACAGAAAGGTAAGTGAGCTGAGTATTGAGTAAAGCCTTCTTTGCAAGGATCTTGTCTCGTTCAGAAAGAACCAGCCTTTATGACTTAATCAGCCATACCCTAGCAAGTCATCTAGTATCTTGCTAGAACCAGACTTTGTGCCCAGAGTTGGCAACACAAGGCAATATGTTACCCCAGAAACTACTCATTCTCACCCTCCTGTAATAGCATTTCCCCAAGGTGATTAATATGTGCTAATCTGTCTTTGAAAGTGCCATTCTCATCATCGCTAGCTTCATCTTCAGCATATTATTAACATCATCAAAGTACAACTCCCTAATAAATTCAAATCAAATGAGTGTTAACATCACCAAAACCCATCCAGGGCTTTCTGCTCCATAACTAGCAGATTTCTGTAGGCAATCAATTGCACCCTCTAGCTATCTAGCTCTCGGTCCATCAAAAGAAGCCAAATTGATGTTGGTTTTTCTGTCTTTATATCAACTATTTCTTGCCTTCTTATTTTAAATGATCACGTCACATTTTCTTTTCAACTCATTACTAATATTTACCTGTCTTTAGCTTAGCCAAAAGAACTAACTCATATACTCAACATCAATACGAGTAATGCCAAAACTTCACCCCTAGTCACTTCTTGGTTTTATGGAGCAGATTTATGTCACCACTAAGAAAGAAACTAATTCTTCCATCCATTGAGGAGAAGTAATGACTTCAATATTCCAATCTCAAGAAATTATTTTAAAGCATTTTGTTAATTGATTTTTTAAGAAGTAATAAGTGCAGCTAGATCTTAGGAATAACACAAGATCATTCATGGAAAATGAAACATTTATAGGAGTAGAGAAGAAGTTTAGTTCTATTATTACCTCTTAAGTTTAGCTCCTTAGACTAATCATGCGTTTTACAGCCGGTTATTTCATTTGTCTTTGTCAAATTATCATCAAATGTGTATGTGGTAAGATAAGATGTATCTTCACATGATCGTTTTAGCATACTGTTATCCATACTTGCAAAAAATGATTTCCTGTCTCTGAAGTTTAATCAAGGATCCTAAATAATTTTTCAATGTCACAGTAATACTAGAGATATTGGCTTACTTTACTAGGCATATGTTGTGGTTAGGATCTGGAGTGTCCCCCAAAAGTCTCATGTATTTTAATGGAACCATGTGATGTTGATGGATTGGGGTCTGGTCTGGAAGGGTGGATTGCAGTTAAGTTAGGATTAACGGTGTGTAATGGCCACACCCGGATGCAGGAGGGACGGATTACTGGGCAGAGACCTGAAAGGCTACAAAAGCTGCACCTGCCTTCCTGGAGGACTGGGACTAGTCTCAACTAGCCTCAGCTTGTCTTCCTGTTTGTGATGTTGTGAGAAGCTGCCTCAACCTCTCTCTCTGTCATGCACTTCGATTGTTGCTGCCGGCCGCCCCTGAATGGACTGTGACTTTCGAGACTGTGAGCTAAAGATAAACCTTTCTTTTCCTGAGTTTGTGGGTGTCGGGTGTTGAGTCACAGCAACAAAAACGTAACTAAGACAGCATACAATCCTAAATCTAGTATGAGATGTTATCTCAGTTAATATTACTCACATCCACATAAAACTGGAAATAATACAGTAAATGGAATCCACTTATTCAAGGTAGGTGGGTCCAGACCTTCATGGAATGGCGCACCATAGCTTTGGTGTCAGTATTCCTGCTAAGAGGTGTCAGGGTCATCACTCTATGGCCGTGCTTTCGGGGGAAATATGAATACTCATTATAGAGACACAGAATTCTATTTTCTAACAAAGAAGATATCATGTGTTCCTAACTAAGGCTTTCACATTTGGGACATTTTTCTGAATGGTGATAGCAAAATCCACTAATTCTTTCCCTTATCTATAACAGTATTTTTATTGTAAACTCTTTTATAAATGTTCTTTAACCATTCAAGTTTGCTTTCTAAATGATTTTGTCAGTCCAAAGTCTATTAAAAAATAGTTGGTACATATGCTGTATTGTTATTATTGTTAATTTCACCTGATATTCTAAGGAATATCATTACTAGTTCTGACTACTGAAGAAATGCACATATATTCTGAAAATATGAAAATCTGCTGAACAAATGCAATAGCATCTTGAAACAAACATTGTCCAGCAACATGGGTATTTCTGTAAGTAAATTCATGGCTTCTACGCATCCGGTAACAACTGATCTAAACATAGTGCCCACCTAATTACTTTAAATATCTGCCTTAAAGTAATGCCTAGACCCAGCCACCACTGTTTGATGTGTGATGAGTATACACAATTCCCCACCCCCCACATTCTTAAATATACCATCAGCATTTGATGAAGCAAATTCCTCTTCTACTTCCTTCTTTGTGAGAATGTTTCTAAGAAATAATGGTCACGGTGAGTGCTTCAAGATCCAGAATGAGTGTATTTTCTTCAGTAACAGAAATATTTTAATTAGGTTCCACTAATAAGGAAATTAACATCTTACAGTGAGAGGATATTTATAAGAAATCACAGGTAATTTCTTGATTCAAAAATTCATAGCTATGACTCTATGAAAGAGAAAGACTTTTTCTAAACACATCACTTAACCCATGGAGTATCTTATCATTTGCCCAGTGAAATTGTGAGAACCCAGAAAAGTCAAGCAAACATTTGGAGTTTTAATGTCAGCTCCATAGCTTGTCTGAGACCCCTAGCTCCGCATAAACAAAGCACCCCAAGCTAGATAGTTTAGGACAGCAGAGATAATTTGTATCATATTGGTGGGAAATGAAAGTCTGAAATAAAAAAATCCACCGTGCCCTTCTCCCTGTGAAATCCATTGTCCTGGTTATTTGCTGGTACACAATTTTATTCTCTGGTACACAACTGGAAATCTGTGGTCTCTGACTATGTGGTCACATCATGTTTTTCCAGCATATCTCTGGGTTCATATGATCATGATATCATAGAATAAAATTATATTCAATTTGAGGCCCAGGCTACTCTATACGAGCCCATGTTAACTAAGTCTTCAATGATGCAGTTTCCAAGCGTCGTCTAACATATCGGTTTTTAGCATGTCAATATATCCTTGTTAGGTGGAAGCAATTCAATCCATATCAGACGACTTTTTGAATTCCCTTTATGTTGTGAAATTTGTAAACTGAGTAAAAAATTCACAATTTCATATATATCATTCTCCAAAAATAAAAAAAAATCCCCTAATATCTATGTCTTATTTTTTAGGATTAGTTACTCTTTCAAATCACAAATGTACTTTTTAAGTTTTTTTAACAACTTTATAGGTGTTTAATATAATTTCATTTCGGAAAAATTTCTGAAAAGTTCATTTTTTGATTTCTAATAAAATGTTTGTTACTTGAATAAAATATTAGCAAACTGCTAGCATTTTAAGTAAAAAATATCACATCTAGTTTCCTAAAGGTGTGCAGTTTTTATTTGTGCAGGGAGTTGACATTCCTAACTCTCCTGTCTTCCAGGGGTCATCTGTAAATGTCTTTGTTGGAACGACTAAAAGTGTACTGTATGCCGTACTGTGTGAATACAAATTTGCTTTATCTTCCTTCTGAGACAGAAGTCGAATTTCAAAGTCAAAAGATAATATTAGCAAATTGGGTCTCTACAGAATACCAGTACTCATCAGTTTGCAGCATAGCTTGATTTGTTACCATTTCTGGTATAATCAGCATCTTTGTAGACATGACGTTTCTTACTGATCAAGAATCTATAGTTAACTTACAAGATCTTTCAGCTTCTCTTACAGTTTATGCTCCACTAGTAAGAGAAATAATAAAATGCTAGTACATTTGTTCTAACATCTTGAATAGAAAGTGAAAATTCCTTAAACCCATGGGTAGTCCCCTACCACAGGGCAATTTACATTGCTTCAAAGAAGGTAATTGAATGAGCCTAAATAATTGCAGAGTTTCCCTTCCAAAGTTTTTAGGTCCCAACGTGAGACACAGAGTAGGGAGAGAGGCAGTGGACTGCTAGGAAAGGGAGGATCTCTGAGAGTCAGTGTAAGCCATAGAGCAAAGGGGGTGGGGGGGTCATCAAAATTGGCATATATGGTCATTGCTTTGCCAAACCATGCAAAGAACAGACAGGACTACAATCGTCACAACGATGTGTATAAAGAAAGAGGCCACCAGAAATGTTAGAGGCCACATGATATGTCAGATAAGTGTTTGAGGAATTTGAGGACAGGTTTCACAATGATAATTTACAGTATGTTTTCACAAACCCAGCTTGAAGTCATACTTTGACTTTTAAGACTTCTATAATCAAATTGTCATAATCCTCAAAGTTCACCATTTTGAGTTTCAAAGTTTGATTAGAGGCATGGAGGGGGCATACATTGTGATCCGGTGTCTCATATGACCAATAAGGGTTTTTAACAAAACGATGTCATCTTTTTGCACAGTTATGGCACCAGCCTCAGATCCACAACTGGGTTGTGATCCCTCTGTTCCTCACAATGGTGGCCATATCTTCACTGAATGTTGGCTTCATTGGATCTACATCAAATAACCTATACATAAGCTTTTTTTCTCTTTTTGCTTGACTTCTTAAACTTATCAAGGCTAGTGTACATGGAACAGATCAAACAAAGTGAAGTGTCCAAGGAGCAGATGAAAGCGTTTTTTTGCAGGATTCATTAGCTCTGATAGTAACCATCATTAATGCCTTTTAAAATACCATGTTATTTATTTGTTTATCTAGTTAGTTAGTTAGTTAGTTAGCTAGTTAGTTAGTTATTTTCAGACAGGGTCTCACTCTATACCCAGGTTAATTCCATTTTCAATCTTCACTCCAAAGGTTTTCACTGAGTCTACTCTTCCTTATAGTCTATGCATATTTAGAAAGTTGTATTTAAATAACTCAAAAAATGTTTAAATCAGACTCATCAATATGCTTAGCAGCAGCAAGTCAGCCCCTGTTGAGAGTATCTGACATAACCGGTCCAAACTCCACCACTCATGTACATCAGCGTATTTATAGCCCCCGTGGAAGCTGTTTTATGTTTTAGTTATAAAGCAGGTTTTCCTACTCCCTACACTTTGCTCTATTTCCTCCTTTTACAGAAAGTAACAGATGAGCGTTCGGTTTAAGGGAGTCATCCATCACACAGAATGGGGAATGTAGTTGCCTACTGAGAGTGCTTTATTAATTCAAACGTCATTTTCCTTTCAGGTGTGGGAGGAACTAGTTACATTGATGCCAAATAATAATATATAAAATTCTTTTTAACAAGAATATCTTGGAGCTGATTGTATCTGTCTACTAAGTCAATTCTTTAACAAAATAGAACTGTTGCCTGTGTAAAATTTCCTATCATTAAAATCTTTTGAGTAAAGAGAAATGAAATCAGATTGGATGTTTTTACAGTGTTTTATCATGGTGACATTTTAATTTCTAACAGGGTCTTAATTAGTTGATGTAGGCAGATTCTAGATTTTTTTCAGCCATTCTGGCTCCATTTTGATTTTTAGCAATAGAGCTAAGAACAGGGTAGGAACCACATGGTCGATGTTTTTTTCTTGATTTCCGTTCTGCTCTTTATTGTTTTGCCATTTTGCCTGACATTGAGTTTACTCCCTCGGCATCTGTCTTTTTATTGATTCCAATGCTTGGGCAACCTCACATCAAGGATGGCTCAAGGATCACAGATGATTAGAGATGATTCAGTCTCCTTCGCTTTCTCTTTCCTCTTCCCAAACAGCATCTCGGTTCTATTTAATTTAAATCTAGAACTGTTTCTAAAATCTTACCAATTTTACTAGCTGCAGCAATCATTTCTGTAAGAGGTCATATAACCTGGTAAAGGCAAGAGATAAAACAAAGCAGGAGAAAAAAAGCTTTGGCAAAAAAAAAAAAAAAAAAGCATTACAGAGAAGTCCAAGCAAGCTCCGAATAACGTCTCATATTTATAAAAACGCGCTTCATCTCTGTTTGCAAAACTCGCCCATGCTCCATATACCCACCCGGCCACATACTTACACTCCTACGCAGCGATTCCACCTCCCTCCCCACATACATAAGATAGAGTGGCTTAAAGGAAACACCTTTTTCATCTACTGCTGTTATTCTATTCCTATCCCAGGTCTAAGGTTTACATATGAGGTGACTGTATTGCATCATTCCCCAATTGTCTGCACAAATAGACAATGTCACAGAGGGATATTGGCAAAGTGCGTATCTGAGCTGGATTCCTAAGATAAATTTCCTAATGAAAAGAAATTAAAATATGCCGATAACTCGATTCTTTCTGTTCTGGCAGTGGAGAAAGGAGTCGGTGTTATCCTTTTGAGTGAAATTAAGTGACAACTACACTAGATAAGATTGGACCTCTGGGCTTCATATAGGAACAGAATACATTTTTCCTCTTCTCTATGAACATATTGCATGCCACTTCTGAAAAGAAGCTTAGAAAGACATGTTACCCCTGACTTCTGACGTCTACGAAGGAGGGGGGAGTGAGAATTGCCTAATGATGGAAATGTTAAGCTTGAATTATGAGTACATGCTATTATCTATCATATTGATGAATTGCTGTATGGCAAATGACACTTTCCATGTATATTCATAGGATACACTAACACAAATTTATCCTTCTTAGGAGTAGAGAAATCTAAAGATGGATAGAATTGGGAGATAAGTCAGTTCCAGCAAGCTTAAAATGTTATTGAAGTTTGGAAAAATTCAGTACCAAACTCAAAATAATGGTTTGGTTTCTCATAAAGTCATAATCTCTAGGGTAAATATTCCTTATAACCTCAATGAATTCAGTTCAATGTCTGTTCTACTTGTAAAATTCAGAAAGAACTTCTCAGTCTAGAAATCACACATAAAATATTTACTATTAGTAAGCATTCTTCATTGTTAAGTAGCTTTTACTCAGCATACAACATTATCATACTTTCTTCTTGAAATAATAAGAATAGATCAAAGAGGTGATGTTTCCAGAAAATTTCTGCAATGATTGATCAGCTTAGTTTTATAGCACATCTATGAATTATTATTTCTTCTACTCTCATACTTATACATTTTGGCATGTTTTCTATAATGTGCAAAGCATTGGATGCAAAAGGTCTTCATGCTTAGCTCCTTAAAATCTCGAGCCTTTTTATGAAATGGAGTGTTTTGTTTTGTATTGAGCATAAACCTGGTTTTAAATATAAAATAAAACATATAGACTTGTATGGTTTTTGTTTTTCCAACACAAAATGTTCTCATTCAAAATGCTATCTAAGAAATAAAAATAATATGATTCAGAAAAAAATAAATGAGATTTTTACCAAAGAAAGGATTTTGTAGGTAGACAATAAAACCCAGGATATTACAAGGGCAACAAGCCCAAAATGGAGCAGGAGGACAGGAATGGTTTTCTTTTTTCTCCAGGACCCAGTATTGACCAAGAGACATTGCCATCAAGGTACCATGAAGATCATTCATTTTTATATTTTTTAATGTATTTACTTACTTTGACACAAAGTCTTACTAGAGGCCAGCCTTGAATTTGCAAACTTTCTCAGGTCTGAGGCTTCTAAGAGGCTGGAATTACACGTGTGCATCCCAAGCCCAAACGTGAGAGCAGTTTGTCATTTGTGCAAACATCTGAAACGGATCTTCCTAACTCTGTGATGATTAATCTTGGTTTTCCATTTGGCTGGCTTGAGAAATGTGTAGAAGTTTATAAAGCATCCTTTTAGGTGGGGTATCTGAGTGGATATTGGGGCGTAAAACCGAGGAAAACATCTCGTCCTCGGTCCTTTCCTGCCTGTTTCCCAGATGCCATGAATGGAGCAGTTTCCTGACCTTCCCTTATGCCGTGATTTTTCTATATTGCAGCAAGATAGCTGTGTATTGCAACCTCTAAACCCGAGTGTAAAAATATAACTACTGTTTTCTAATTGTACATGTCATTTTGTCCTAGCGACAGGAAGCTGAGTAATTTACTGTCAGTTTTTCTGGAGAATGGGGTATTGAAAGGAACACAGAAAGTGACAGGAGGGAGAGGAAGACAGTGACTATGCCCAGGGGCAACAGCAGAGCAGCGGAAGGTGACGAAAACAAACACAGCCCATCCTATGGCCTAGGCGTCAACTGTGTTTCCTATATATATTCCTGCATACAAGCTAAAAGGGAGTGATTGATTTTATCAAATTATTATTATAGCGAGCATGAGCAAATTTAATGGCCATATACAACCTGACACAAAGCCATTAGAATTTCAAAGATTTCTTCTTATTATTTATAAAGAATAGTTAAAATTTCCTGCTACTAAGAAATGTCAAAAAACTAAACAAGATGAATGTATATCCAACGTGGTACCTATGAAAATATTAGAAATGAAACATTTTAGAAACTAAAAATAAAATGTTTTATTTTTAGTTTTGTTTTGCTCTTTATTTTTTCTGCAAAAGGAAACCTGCCACCCTTCACTTGCCAATGATTTCTGGTTACTTAACAACTTCCCCTTAACAAGACAGATTCTTTGGGTTTTGTTAATTGCACGGTAAATTCAACTCTTATGATCATTAATTTGGTTATAAATTTGTAGATCATGGAGTATATCTCTAATTAAACAACGTGGCCTACCATTTGGCATGCAAAACCCAGTACAATTATTGCAGATAATTTTGAGAAAAGGTCCTATAATTATGCCTAAGGCAAGTCTTAAGAAAAATAGTGGAGTTTGAGGGATTAGAACTTGTAATTAAAGGAGAAAGGAAGTACCAGACTTAAACATGAAGTCTGGCTTTCTAGCACTCATTGGGCCTTTCCCAACTCGCCTCCTTTCTGCACAGTAACTGCACTCTCCTGTGACTGGGAGACAGGGTAATGCAACAATTTTTTGCAGAGATAGTGCAGGGTGAGTGGAGAGGCGTGGGTGCTTAATGAGCACAGAGAAGTTCAGAATGAAATGATAAATACATCCCCTCGAGGAGAAAAATCCCTCAAGTGGATTCAGTGCTGCTGAAAAGAATTGCACACTTGGTGCAAACGCCTATCAGAAACATCAGAGAATTAAATTCGTGCTTTGATTTTCCACCTAAATGATTATAATTAGCATTATTTAGAAATGACATTCATTTGTTTCTACTTAATTAGCATGTAGCACAAAGACAATTACGCCTGTCTTTAGAAATATATCCAACTAAATTCACCCTGAGTTTTAGTTGATTATAGCACTAAAAATTATGTATGTTCAGGACACACACTTTATTGATAATGTTGAAAAATTGACTAAAATTAGGCAGCCAATCACTTTAGGAGAAATCTTGGACAGCACGTCTAAACTTCAGGACACAAATGCGTGTGTGCTTATTTACAAACTCTTGTCTGCCGTCATTCAAGTCTAAATGTGTTCAATGTGCTTCTGCCTTCACATGTGCTTTTTTTTGCTGCCTGGAGCACTTTTATTCAATTAATTAATTTAATTTTGAGACAGGGTCTCGCTTTGTAGCCCAAGCTGGTCCTGAACTCATTATGGAGCCCAGGCTGGCCCTGGACTCATGGCAATCCTCCTACCTCAACCTACCTAGTGGTGGGATTACAGGTGTGCCCAACCATGCCTGGTTTATGTGGTGCCGGGTAATCGAACTCGGGTACTTAGTGCTTGCTAGGCGAGTACTTGAGCCACTGAGCCATTCCTCCAGCCCTATAGCACTTCTAACAGCTTTCCATCAGCAGTAGTCCTCTCTTCTTGGTATGACCCTTAGCCACCGTTTTAGTCATCAAGCTTACTATCCTTTTCTGATTTTACTATTTTGTTTCAGAGTATTTTCATTGCTCCATTTAACACAAATGTAAAATTGTAACGTACAGTAATACACAATGGGTTTAATCACTTGTGTATTTACGTGAATAAAGTAAAGTTATCCATTTTTTAAAAGACTTTTTAAATTGAATCAGGCCCAGTGGTGCTGGTCTTTCTTTGATATTTATTCGTTTCTTTTGTATATGTTAATAATTTGATCTAGTTCTGACTTTCAACTCACAGGTTCATGTGTTAAAGGCTTGCTGGGCAGGATGGCTCTTTTCAGAGTTATTGTTCACCTTTAGGTGGTGGGTACCTTTGGGAAGTGTCTAGGTTATTGAAGTCATGCTTCTGAGGGAGGCTTTGGAAAAGAATTGGTCCTACCCATGTCATTTTTCTGGCTGTGACGTAGGCATTTTGTCTCTACCACACACTTCCATCATGGTAGGCTGTCCTTGCCAGAGATCCAACATTATGTGTCCAGTCAATCTTCAACTGGAACACCCAAAATAATGACCTAATATGAGCCATTTTTCTTTGTAAGTAAATTGCCTCAGGTATTGCAATGCGGTCATAAAACAATAATCAATACAAAATTTCTAGGAAACCAAAGAATTCTAACAGGTTTTGAGAACACTGTGTTAATGGTAATATTAATCGGATGCCAAAAGTACAAAAATAGAAAGCTATAATTCTTTCAGAATCCAGGGAGACTTAATAAAACAACTCTACAACTGTAATTTTAAAATAATAGTAACTAGATATAATGTAAATACAGGTAATCTATTGATGGTTAGCTTCTTTAATGTTACTATTTAAAACATATAATGACTTATGAAGGAATTGTAACTGTAGCTGCATTAACAATTTATATCATCCTGATTAATGGCCTCAAAGGTTTCAGTACATAGTCGTACATGTCCATTGCGTGTAAGCATTCTTATAGGAGGATGGGGTGAAGGAAAGTTGCTTACCTCATGGCAGCCAGCAAACATACTGGGCAAGAAAGAACTGGAGAAATAGAGAAAACACCCTGGAACATGATATACCTATCAAAGGCACACCCTCGGGGACACTTGTGCCACTGGGCCCCACTTCCAGTAGCCCATTAGGATATGGAGTTTTCAGTGGATGGAATCAGTACGCCATGATTCAGTTACTTTTCTAGACTCTAGCACTTCTTGTCAGAGCTGGAGAGCAATTCTTCAGTATATGATGGAACTTTGGGAGAACAATTCATATTTGAATCATAGCATGCTGGCCATTGTCTACAGTCCCGGCCCATCTCACAATACAAAATGTGTTTACTCTGTCTCGATGAGTCAACGAACTATTAGTTCCAGCATGACTCAAAAGTCTAAGTCCAGGACTTCTAAATATACAGAAGAGAAAACGTGGAAAGACAAAAAAAAGAGAAAAATATATTGGGACAGAAATTAAGATATGTTAATGTATATATCAATGTCCCAAAATACAGCCCATCCCCACATAACATGAACATGCATTAATAAAATATAATTTCAAAAAACATAAAGTCTAAGTCCAAAGTCTGCTCTCAGGCTCAGGGCAAACACTTACCTCTCAGTTTAGTCAAACCTTAAAAAGAGAAAATCTATTTCCTACTTTCATAGTGTAAGATCTAATGAAATAGAGGACGCATTTCCTTTCGGAAGGTAAAAAGAGGGAGATTAGAAAGAAAAAAAGCACAGAGCAAACACTAAATTTTGTTGCTAGAGGTCTACTATCTAGAGCTTGGGGTGGCATGGTCAACTCCACAGGACAGTTTTGAACAGTGACTTTCCTGGTTGCAACCCATGTGATCTCTCTGTTAGGTTGTCTCTGCTCACTGTCCACTGCTTCCCTTGGTAGCCATTATAGATTCTAGGCATCTCCAACTTCCGAATGTCTCACCTGAAGCTTTGGTTTCATTCATGACCCTCAGAGATCTCCTTCAAGGATTTTTATCCTGATGCATATTCTGTGGCCTCTGACATTTTCTTCCAACAGCTCAGTGGAATCCTCCATAACTTCATGATTCTTACATCCTACCTATCTGTAAAGCCAGTAGAAAGTGAATGATGCTAAGGTCTTCTTCCAGCTTTAAGAGTATCTGAGCCTCACGGACCATGGAGACAGCAGCCTCTGAATGTTTCAGGACAGAGCATCATGATGTCAGTCCTGGGAAAACTTCCTAGGCCATAGTAGACAAGCAGGAGACCCTAGGAATTTTCTGTCAAACTATAAGTCCCTCAGCATAGTGTACAATTTTGCACTCTTGAAATTGCAATGGGCAGCATTCTTGTCAATTCCTGAGATACCATTAATGAACTTTTCCCATTGTTTTTGCGCAAAGAACTAGCCTTCTTTTGAATAACAGAGATCTCTTCAGCAACTATGCTTCCCTTGATCTCAAAAACACCACCACCGACAACAAGAACAAATACTTGTACTTCTGCTCTGGCCAATTATACAGTTTTTCAAAACAACAACAAAAAAGTTATGTTTTGCTTCCAGTTCTCCTTCTATATCTTGTTAAAAGCAGCAAATGAAGCCCGTGTCATAGCCTGGATAACTGGCTGGCTTGAAAATTTCTCCTTGCCTTTAAACTGAGTTTCTCCTAAAATCTCAGAGCATGAATGAAATACAAACAAGTGCTTTGCAAGACTGTGACATGAATGACCTGTAGTTAAACTCCTCAGGTCCCTGTTCTTATCTGAATTCTCATAAGCCTCGTGATCAAGGGATTTTCTGTCCACATTCTTCCATCCTTCTGGTCTTCTTAATTCCTACTAGAAATCCAATTAAATTCTGCTTATGGAATTCTTTGATTTCTCTAGTTTGTATTTCCAAACTTTAACTTCCTCACAAAAACCAATTCCAAATGTTATTAAGCCATGTGTTCAGGTATAATCACAACAATGACCAGACTCCTGGTACCAAATTTTAATTTTAGTCACCCTTTAATTTCTGTGACAAAATGCATGGTACAACTTAAATGAAATAATATATATTTTGCCACATAAGTTCAGAGGATTCTGCCCATGGTAAACTAGCTCTATTTTTGGGCAGGCTGGATGGGGATAAGGGACTGTAACAATGGATAAGCCTCATAACAGAGGGTTTGGCGTAGAAAGCAGGTCACTTTGTGGTATCTGGGAAATAGGGAACCTGGGAAAGAGACTGAGAAAATGGAAGACGAGGCGATCTTCACCCTGCAAGGACCCTTCCATAATGACCTTCTCTCAACTGAGCTCCGATTCCAATGCCCCATTCAGCTATGATTAATCCATGAATGATGTTAGCATCTTCATGATTCAGTCAGTTCTGTAGATCTGAACTCTGAACATCATCGCATTGGGAATCAATCTTTCAATATATGAATCTAAGGAAGACAGTGCATATTCATATCATAGCAAGCAGGAAGAAATAATTTAATTCTCTAAATTAAAAATAATAGAGAAAGAAACAATCTGAAACCAAAATGAAACAAATAAACACAGAGAAGCATTTCAGAAAACTGTTTCAGAGAGTCCTCAAGTAGCCTATAGTGTGGGGGGTATATTGTCTACCCTTCCCTTTCTCAAGACATGCTGGACCAAAGGGCTCTGCACATCACTTCATAAGGGTGTACGTAGCATCTTGAGTGAACTAGTCCTCTGACGTGAATATAAAAACACCTTTGCTTGAAAGAGGACATTGCTTGTCTCTGTCCTTGCTCTGCGGATTACTCATCAGACATAATAGAAAGACATTTTCAAGAGCAAGAAACAGACTATAAACAAAACACAGCTTTTGTTTCAGTTATTCATTGATGTACAGGTGTTCGCTTTTTCCTGCACACGCTGTTCTTGCTGTAATTGAGGCGTCACCCTACGTTCTGTTTCCATGTATGAGCATCATAGAGGGAGAATGACTAGTTATGCTAATTTTCACCAAATTCTCAAAGAACATGCAGAAGATACAGAAACAGGGGATGCCTAGAAAGCTAAGAAAACCTAGAGACTTCAAATTTTGGGAGACTGATATGCAGATGCTTTTGAGATGAGAATACAAACTTAAGCTTATTTATACAAAGGATAACAGAGAAGAGCTTCCCCTCTCCCCGGAGACTTCAGCTACAAAATCTCACAAGTAACAACTTCGTATATTTAATTGTTATAGTGATTAAATTATATTATTATTAATGATTTTTTGCAGAATTTTAAAAGACGCTTAAGATTTCAGTAAGCTATCAGTTAAAGGCTAATTGTTCATTTATTTTAAAAACCTTGGAATTTTTTTCCTTTTTATGAATCTTTCTCAACCTACTCAACAGAAATTTGGAATCAGAAGGACAGAGAGGCCACTCTGGTTTACGAATCACTATCAATCAGAGTGATAAGCTTTTTTTCTCTAAAAGATCAGATAGTAAATCCTTCAGTCTGCAGGCTAAACTCATCATGACAATGGAATTCTGTTGTACGAAAAATACCTGCAGACAGTGAGGGCAAAAGTGAGAATGGCTGTATTTCTAGTTGTTTTATTTACACAAATAGATGCTGGGGTAGACTTAGCCCACAAGCTTAGTTGCAAAATGCAGAAGTGGGTGAGTGAATTATAGATAGCTGTTGTATACAGGTAATTTCTTTCAATATTACTTAGTAAAACGTCTACACAGTTATGTAAAGGTGTATGAGTTAATCTGAAGATTCTCGCTGGTAATTTTGCTATACTACCAGATAATCATGCAAATATTCTTTATTCATTACATCATCCACTCACATACTTATTGTTTTTCCTATTGAGTTTTACATATTATCATTTTTTATATACTGTAGTCTCTTAAAGTGATTCTAGAATCATCCACAGGTACTAAAATCTATAGATACTCAAGTCCTTTTTACAAAATGGTACAGTTAGTATTTGTCTGTAACCTCTACCCATTTTTATACAGTATAAATGCCTATCAATTTCATAGCATACCTAATATAGTGACAGTACTACACAAACTGCTGTTTAGGGAATAAAGAGGAAAAACCCATATATGTTAAGCACAGATGCGTTTTTCATTTAATTTTGATCTATATTCAGTTGGATCTGCAAATGCCAAATTTACAAGTTAAAAAAAGGCCAACTTTCTTGTAAAACTAATGACCTTCATATATGGTTTAAATTTGTACTTAGATTACCTGCTTTTGTTAAGAATATAATACCTTCATATCTCTGATATCTGTGAATGTTCATTGGAGAGGTTAGGAAAGGCATAAAGCATCATTGTAATTAGAATTACTACACGACTAGATGAAAATCTGAGGTGAAATGTATACCTAATTGACTGCAGGAGAATTTACTTCAGAGTAAATGGAAATAAGTTTAATAATAGGTTCTTATGAATAGCTCATACTCACAGATGAGCCGTGAGCCCTTTTGCATTTTAGTAAGACGCATTATTTCTCATCTCCTTATCTTTCTGATCTCCTCTTTCTCATTTCCTTTACTCTCTTACAATATCCAATTCAGTCACTTTCTCTCATCTTTGAATTTTAAGGTCACCTTTGAGTTTTCTGTCTTCTACTTCTTTCTGCAAATAAAGTGGACTTGTTTTTCCTCCTTGAAAATTTAGACACATTGATATTTCTAGGCAAAGTTTAGACTGAACACATGTGTACGTGTACATATATAATAGGGATTATATAAAGATTTAATCTCTGATTCAGGAATGTATTGTAAAAACAACCTAGACTTTCTAAAGCTATTTTTTAATAGATCTCAACTAAATCAACTTGCCATTATAAAGAAAATATTATTCTCTATGCCTGTATTCATCTATTGGTGCTCAGTACATATGTTCTAAAAGTTGCACTTGTCTCTGAATGACACACTATGCCTCTGCTTTGCATCACACTCAAATTTAGTTGCTGACTCATGTGAACACACTGAGAGGAGCCAGGAACTACTTTTGATTAGTTAGTGATTACATACCTTGGTAGGCTATTTATAGATTCCATACTATATTCACCACAGCTAAGGAGAACCTCATTGGACCTCCTTGGGCATAAATTCTTCATTATTATCTTCATTCTTTTTAACTCAGTACTAAACAAAATTAAATTTGGAAAAGACGGGGGAAAAAACCCTTTGATTTTCAAATCTCTCGGCTTAAAATCTCAAGATGTTTTCAAACACTGACCTTTGAGATAGCATCTTTTTTGTTCCTTTTACTAATGAGAAGGCAAAGTATCAAGAGATTGTTTTGCTAAAGTTTTTACTGCTTATTTAGACTCCTGTCTATATCCTGACTTTCTTAGTTCTTATACAATGGAGCAACCTGAGTCTCTGAAAACACTCAGTGCTGTCTGATGTGTCTGTTTTCTTCAGAAGTCATGCAGAGCAAGGGTATTCATTGCAAATTGGTTGGAAGGTGTTTCAAAACATCTTTCCGTTTCAAGGGTTTACTCTGGGAAATATAAAAGGAAGAACTGCCCACCCCTATTCAATCAGTCTTCTTTTTGAGTATTAAGGTAAGTGATCTGAATCTAATAGTATGTCATTCTGGCTGTTTAATCTCCTTCAGAAAAGATGAGTCCTATAAGACCAAGGGGAGACATTTTCATAGCCATTTGAAGATTTTTCTACCAGCTCATTGACACACTCTTAAAAAAATGGCTTTAAATTTATACAAAGTAGTCTTCAGGTACTTCTAGGAGTAATATCTATACATTATGGCTGTATGAATATCTAGGGATAAGTAATGAATCATATTATATAGATATGTCTAGGCTGGAAACGGCTATAGACACTTTCCTATATAAAAGTTAGAAGCAAAAATCTAATGGATTTTACATGGATCAAAGATGTAGCAACAGCCAGGTGTTACGGTACTTGCCTATAATGCCAGTACCTGGGAGGCTGAGGCAGGAGGATCATAGTGAGTTGCAGGCTAGTCTGAACTATACTTTGATTTTATAATGAATTTAAAAAAATAGAAAGTAATAGTACATAAACTTTGATATTACTGTTTTGAGAATTTTTGTTTGAAATAAACCTATGCATCTCTTACAAGCATAAATCTTCATAACTCGGTGTTTTCTCACTCTATTGTAAGACATTTAAAGAGTAAAATAAAACTTATAAACCACTTTGAAAAGCTTGCATTATTTTTTAAAAGAAAACTAAGTATTCTAAACATAATCTTGTCTCACACTATTATAAAAATGGGAGGCCTTGCACACACTAGCACACCCAGTGGAGGCAGGAGGATTTCAGATTTGACCTCACCTGAGCAATTTTGTGACTTAACAATAAATAGCCTACCCTCCCACCCCCCTAGCCTTAAAAAAAAAAAAAAAAAAAAAGTTGGACATTTATCTCAGTACTCAATGTGGAAGTTCTGGGTCTAATCCCACTATTGAAAATATTAATAAAGATAGATTCATCATGTATTCTCTTTCTTGTCCTCATTTCAGATAGATTTGTCATGTTTCTCTATGTAGTTTATTTAGTTTGAACTTTTAGTTTGGATTGGAATTTACTGTTTAACTCGCGTGATCAATTTAAACTGGTGGAAGAGAGCACTAGAAAAATTTCAGAGAGGAATTTCAAGCTCCCTAATGCAAAGAACTAGTAAAAATATAACAAAATAGAAGTGATAATATCCTCATTTGATCATTGCACACTGTACACACATAGAGAAATATACTGCAACCATAGATGAATATGAACAATTATCTGTCAGTGAAAGATTGAAAATAACAAATAATTTTTCTAAATCTAATAGAATTTCCACTGAATATAATCATACTGTCTTTTATGAGTGGTGTGATTGTATCCACATACTAGTGACCTTCATATGTCTGAAAGATTTTATCTTCCTTTTTCTAGAACATGTATGCTTTTTTTAACATTTAAAATAAAAATTTCCACACAAAGCATTCTGTTTCCATAATTTGTAACCCTTTGTTTTTCTTATTAAGGACATTTAAGGAGAAATGATTTTTAAAATTCCTCTTGTTATTCCAGAAGTTGTCCTAATAAAATACCAGATATTTGCTTGCATATATATTCATACAACTAAGATACTGTCTATTCAAAGTCAAAACAGGAAGCTTCTGTTCATCATTGTCTTAGCATATAAGAAACATATTTGGAAAATGGGAAAATCCTACTATAAGGAAGCTCTGGGTGGATACACATATAGTAATAAAATTGTATCATCATTCTTCTTTTCCCACTGTTTTTATTAATGTACATACGCAGTACATAGTGTTTACAATGAGTTTGGGTATTTCGTTCACATATGTATCATATCAACTTTACAGTCCCTTCCCACTTTTGCCCCTCCCACACCCTCCATAATCCTTTCCCCCAACTCTGGCTATCACTTCATGCGGTTCTATAGAATGTCTGTGTTCTAAGTTTTCCAAGTCAGAGAAACTATACAGTACTTAACATATTAATCTTCCGCACCTATATCATTTCATTTAAGTCACCACTCTAGCTCAACTTGCTATTCCTTGAATGGGTTGCAGTAGTTAAATCTTGATGCCTCTTCTCTGAATCCAACCAATCCCTTTAATGGGATATTTGCCAAAAGGTTTGCTTTTTTCTTTTATTTTGCTATATCTTTGTTGCTATTCTTAAAGCTGGCCGTACCCACCAGTTCACATTAGAAAACAACTAGTAGCATGTAGTTCAAAAGACTAGTAAATTTGGGAAAGAAGAAAAAAAAGTTAAATTTCAAATGCCTTAGCTGAATACTGGAAGGTACATGTTTGTACATTTACAGGGTTATCTTTACATCAATCAGTTTTCTTATGATAAATTTTGATCAGTGACCTAATAAGTGGATTGCTACAATAAAACAAATTTAAAACTATACTGCATTGCTACATTAAATGAACTTAAATCTATATCACATATACTTAAAGTAACAGATATGAAGAGAAATTTAGTTATTTCAGAATTTTTTAACTTTCATAAGTTACTTACATTTCCTTGATTACTAACTTTCTGCTAGATTTGGTTTATAATTTTGTCTGTCTATCCATCCATATGTTCATCCATTTGTATTCTTAAGAGATTTTATGTCAATTCCCCATGTTGTATTAATTAGAAATTATTCTATTTGCACACTACTATACTATTACTAATAATAATGATATGGGGATATTTCACAGATTTTATAGAAGAACTGGTAGTGTTTTAAAAGTATATCAATCAGATGATTTAATTACCTATTTTTTAAATTACATTTTCTCTTTAGATGTTACCTTCCCTCCAAGCTGATTTGGTGCGGCTTATGTTTCTGCCTCTCAAAGATGATAAACTCACATTCAACACCAAAAAAGTGAATTGCTTCATTCATTAAGCTTAAGACTTTATCAATTTGCTACAATAAATAGACTTAAATCTGTATCACATAATTATGCTACAGTTAAAGCAATAAATAGCTATACTTAGTTATTTCAGAATTTTTAACTTTCATACATTGATTACTCATACTTCACTAACAATTAACATTTTGCCCTATTTGGTTTTTCCTTTTACCTCTCAATTCATCCCTAATTTTGTGTGTAGCCTTACTTTTTTCTCAGCTCAATCTCCTCTAGCTGTTGTCGCTTTTTCTCTGGGGTCATTGATGTCACTGGCTTCCCTTTCACTTTCTAAGTTTCCTTCAAGTATTCTCTGTAATTCTGGCTTAGTGGCTGCAAATTCCTTTAAGTTTTCTATATCATGGAAAGTTTTAATTTCTTCCTTTAAATTAAAAGATAATTTTGTTGGATATAGCAGTTTTGATGGCATTCATGTTCTTTTAGTGCTTGGATGACATTGCTCCATGATCTCCGGGCTTTTAGAATCTGGATCGAGAAGTCTGCAGTTATCCTGATGGGCTTGTCTTCGTAGCTCACCCTCTGTTTTTCTCTTACCGCTTTTAGTATTCTCTCTTTGTGTTCGGTTTCTAGTATTTTAATTATGATGTGTCATGAATAGGATCTCTTCTGATCAAAGTTGTTTGGTGTTCTATATGCCTGCAAGAGTTCCATGTTCATTTCTTTTTTTTTAATTAGGGAAATTTTCTTCCATAATTTCATTGAACATGTCCTTTAAGCCTTTTGTTTTGTCCTCGGTCTTCTCCTGGACTACCATAATTCTGAGTTTGTTTCTCCTTGAGTCATCTATAAGGCTTTGTAATGATTCGCTTTTTTCCTTATTTACTTTGTGTTCTTCATGGCCTGTGTGTTGCAGCTTAGTCACTTTATCTTCTAGGTTTGACATTGTATTCTGAAGATGTTCAAAGTTGTTGCTTATTATTTCCTGTGTGTTTTTCACTTCCTGAATATCTGCATTCAATTTTTTTATATCTCTCTTGTGTTTTCCTCTATTTTCTTGTATTGCCTTCATTATCTTCTGGTTTATTTTCTCTATGGTCTCCTCTTTTTGCTTTTCAAGGCTTGTGTTGGTGTAGCTCTTGTGCTGTTTTATTTCCTGCTTTAACTCATGTTTTAATTCCTGCTTTAATTCAATGAATTTCTGGACCCAGAAGTCACCATCACCTTTGCCATTTTCATCTTTGGATTCTATCATTTCAGTGTCCCTGGTATCATCTTCTGGGGTGTCAAGTCTTTTGTAGGAGATTTATTACCACGTTTCCTCGTGGTTCTGCTATCTCTGGCTGTCTCTGGTGTGCAGGAAAGAGAGGTTTGGTGAAGGTCCAGTCCTAGATGCCTCTGGAATCCTCTGGCTGAAGGGACAGATAGGATGATGGAATTTCTGGTGCTAGATGCCTCTGGAAGCCTCTGTAGCTCAGGATTGACATGGCGATAGAATTCCCTGGAAGTTTCTAAAAGCCTCTGCCTCTTGGGATGGGTGGGTGATGGACTTCCCAGTCTTAGATGCCTCTGGCATACAGGGCAATGGCGGCCCTGAAGCCTCCAGAGCTTGCTGGAGAGATGGGGTGATGCCCCCCACCCCCTTTTGAGGTATTTTGTTCATCCCGGCCCCTTCAGCAAATCTGTCCCGCTGTCCTGGCTTCCCTCCCCCAGGGCAGGCTCTCCACCCTTAGACGTGCTCCCAGTTGACTAAGCTGTGCAGGGGACCAGCAGCCTTTTTTTTTTCCTTCCATTTTCTCCTCTCTCTGCCTCTTGTGCCAGTCTCTTCCTAGGCACTGTTTAAGGGCGACCCCACAAGTCCTGATGTGCTCTTCTGAACTACTTTTTAACTCGAACGAGTTCAGTTTTGGGCTCTCTCTCTCTCTCTCTCTCTCTCTCTCTCTCTCCTTTTAAATGGCTCCTACCGATGTCATTGCTTGTGATGGCTGCAGAACGCTGCATCTTGTCTGGACTCGTGGGGACCTTTCCTAGGGGAGTGCCTGTTGCCTTTGCAGTATACACACCTGTGGGCTCGTTTTTCGGAGGCTGGGGCTGCAAGCTGCAGACGATTCCCACTTTGCCCTATTCATACTTACCTCACACTGAGGTTCTGGCTCCAGACTTTCCTCCATCTGTGATTGGTGGATGGCAGCAGCTCAGGGCCCGCCCAGTCAGTCAGCTGCTCTTTTCCTCCACTTCCCATGTGACTTCAGGATTTCTGACCTTCTCTTGGCCTCTGGTCAGTTCGATTGAGTGAATTTTGAATTGAATTGATTTGCATTGAATGAAATTGTATTGCATTGAATTGAATTGCACTGAATTACATTGAATTGCACTGAATTGCATTGCATTGATTTGAATTGAATTGAATGAAATTGCATGGAATTGCATGGAATTGCATGGAATTCAATTCAATTCCATGCAATTCCATGCAATTCCATGCAATTCCATGCAATTCCATGCAATGCAATGCAATGCAATGCAATGCAATGCAATGCAATGCAATTAGGGATGAATTGATAGGTAAAAGAAAAAACCAAATAGGACAAAATATTAATTTTTAGTGAGATATGAGTAGTCAATGTATGAAAGTCAAAAAATCTGAAATAACTGAGCATAGCTACTTATCTATTGCTTTAACTGTAGTATACTTATGTGATACAGATTTAAATCCATTTAATGCAGCAAATTGATAAAGTTTTAAGCTTGTTGAATGAAATAACTCACCTTTTTGATGTTGAATGTGAGTTTTTCCTCTTTGAGAGGCAGAAACATAAGCAACACGGAAATAGCTTGGAGGAAAAATAACATCTAAAGAGAAAAATGTAATAACAAAAAATAGATTGGTCATTATATCATCTGACTATATACTTTTAAAACAGTACCAGATCTTCTATAAGTCAGTGAAATATCCCCACATCATTATGATTAGTAATAGTATAGTAGTGTGCAAAATAGAATAACTTCTAATTAATAATGCAACATGGGGAATTGACATAAAATCTCTTAAGAACACAAATTATTTTAATGTGCATGGTTATTATGTGTTCTGTGACTCAATTAGTTTATATTATCTTTCAGAAACTTTGAGATGCATGCAGAGACATATTAGAGAGTATGAGAGTAAAACAAAATACGTGTAATGAAGCACATTATGGATATTTAACTGAAAGCAGTACTAGCTTTATCACTTTGGCAGCCAGCAGTATCTGCCTGATGTTCGAATATTGATACCAGTTCCCAATAATTGGCATTTAAATGACAGAAGAACGTTATACACTCTTCAAATAACCTTTAATGAGATACTTATTTATAATTCCACTATTTATTTAAGATGTATCATATTTTTTTTCTCATTTCAGATAGTTTTCTCATGTTTCTCTGTGTAGTTTATTAAGTTTGTTCCCTGGAAATCGTTTCTACTTAATTCACATAGTAAACCTTAAATTGGTGCAAGAGAACACTATAAAAACTGTGGCAGACAAATTTTTTACATTCCCTCTTACCTATCAGAAAATGTAGCTCAATCATAAATATTCAACCTGAAAACATTCATATGTTCAGTAGCAAGTCAACTTAAAGAGTGTTTTAAGCTCAACTTTCATCATTGAGCTAGGAAACCTCGCTTGTGAAATAACTAAAGTGGCCATTATATAATTAAAACATAGATGAAGGCATTTTATCAGTGATAACTATTTATTTTCATAGAAGTTGTATTATTTTAGCGTTTGTGGCTAAAAAGCAACTTTTTGTCTCACAATGAAAATCCTTTAAATTTCTAATGTTTAGGTGAGTAGTTAAAATATCACATCATTCATTTTACTTCTGAATAAAGATAGTTTACAGTTTAAAAAATTTGAGCAAGAAATCATGTAACACCTGGGGTTCAGTTGTGCAAGTCCTCACCTTGCATTCCTCTCTCAGTATCTAGGGCAGAGGTGGGTGTGTGGGTGGTGATTAGTTGTGGAAGCAGAAATACTTGTTATCACATTGTTATCTCTTTATTTTGTCTAATATTTCTCTCCCTCATTTACCAATACTAGAAATGGAGCTAATAATAGTAAGTTTCCTACAGGGAAGTTGTGGAAGTTCAATGAAAAATGCAATAAAGCACTTACTGTTAAGTGTTCTATTAACAAATGATCATTATTAACAGTTCTAGTAGCAGTAAATAAGCAACTAATTAAACAAGTAATAAAATGAATATTAATATTAGATGAGTCACAATATGCATGCTCGAAGTGTTTGAAAAGAGAATATTAAGAAAACCCATTTATTGCCAGAAATTAATCATATGGATTTTTTGAAATCCAACCTTTTAACTTTAGCTGTATTATTGTCATTTTTCTTTCTTTCTTCTTATTATTAATCACCTTGAGAAATCGGTGAGCCATAAAAATATGAATATTTTTCCCTGAAAACTACAAATTTGTACTTAATTTATGGGTCTAAGAGAGGCACTGAAACATTAGGCTAAATATCAATGATTCTAAAAGATTAAAAAAAGAAAACCAAAGTAATCCTTTTTAATTTTTTTATTATGACACATGGGCTCATTAACTTACTAACTTGCCTAAGCTGAGCTTGTATTTCTGATCCCCCTGCTTCAGCCTCCAAAGGTGTTGGAATTACAGGCCTTGTACCCCAACACCCATCCCATAAGTATATTCTTAAAATAAATAAATAAGTAAATAACCAGAGTCTTAAAAAGCTAGTGATACTCAAAAAATAATGGTGCTGAGAAATAACCTTGGAAATTAATATTGAAAAGACATACACAGATTCCAAATATCAGCTGTCGGAGATTCCCTTCACCTGTGGACAGTTTTTTTTTTTTTTTTTTCCTTCACACAGAGAACACGGGCTCTCTCTACCCTGAACTATGTCTGTGCTTAGACTGCAGGAAGTAGACATGACTGAAACCCTCTGCATTCATTCGCATGAGCTCTAGTATGAACAGAAGTCCTCAGTCACCTGAGACTATGAGGCACATATCATTGGGTAGTCATGGGACCTGCACCGAATTATGGGTTATTACAAATGGCTAGAATATTGACTGTCAACAAAATACTCATTTCTCTGATTTTAGAGACAGGCACACTAATCAAAATCAAATAAGGCAAATGACTGACTCATGTTTGATTATATTAAGCATATATCTAAATGATCACTTTAGATACAGAAGTCCCATTAGATGATTTTTACATAATATGTTTCCATTGGTTGGCATGAAAATTATTACACCCTTATTTTTTAACATATGACTTAAATATAATCAGGTATCTATCTACATAAAGATATTATATAATTGAATTATCTAATAGTAACAAGCTCTGTCTTATTCGTTGAGTATTTAAGTACCCAAATCATTAGGGATAGATAAAAAATTCAAAGATTCCCTGACTCCAAAAAGCACACTCCAGATCCGAATAATTTTACCCCTGGCCTCCAAAGGCTCATGTTCACTTTCTTAAGAAAAGTATATTCAGTCCTTCTCTAAGAGTTGCCTAAAGTCTTAACAGTCCCAGGACTGCAATTTCTTTGTCTCTACTCATCTCGCTATGTGGATCATTCTTTTCACGAAAATTCAATACCATTTTTTCATGTTTTTATTTGTTTGTATAATTGTTGTTTTCACAGGGCTGAACATGAAGTGGGATGCCTTGTTGGTTGAGTAATTACGAGGAGTGTGGTAGTAGCACTAGTGACGTGGTAACCACTCAGACTCCTAAAAGAAGGAAGGAAAAGAAAATATACCCTGAAAGTATTGATCTCCCATTTAATATTATAATTTTTATAACGACAGCCAACAAGATGGAAGAAGAGGGCGCAGGATACATATCAATTTATCACTCAGAAAATTAGATTTGGGAAAGGAACTTATTAACTTCTAAAAGCAATAAACCTTGGGAAGATTCTAATCGACAATAAGAATTATTAACAGTGAAATGCACGGACAGAGTCAAACGCAAAAGAGACGACTTTCTGAAGTCTTATTATTTGTTTCCTTATTTCCTAGGGTTACTCCTAGATTACTTTTCTTAAAAGAGTGAATACTTAAAATTAAAATGTAGTCGTAGGAGCAGAGCAAATGGCCCATCTAATAAACACAGGATGAGATTGCAGAGAGGCAAAGTGAAAACCACTTGAGCTATGGTAGGCAGGCACCCTTTCTTTTACTTTGAGTCACTGTTATTAACATAAAGTTCCTTCAAGCTTAAAATCATTTCAATATTTAATAATTGTTAAAATTCGTTTAGTACGCAATTTGTTAAGAAATTACTAGCGTTGGCAAGCAGTGTGTAGAAACAGATGAAAAAGATAGATATTGAAAAGACCTGTAAACTAACATCTGTCCTAGATAGTTCACGGGCTGAGCAATCATGAAAGACCCTATTCTAACAAAGGCTTCTACTTATTTGCCTCTGTCGAACACTTGAATTGCAAGGTCCTTCATGTTGTGTGGTGCTTTATATTAGGCCGAGCACCTGAAATCAAACAAGGAATTAATTGTATGTTATTTCATTTTTCTTCTGCTTCAGAGAGTCCCCAGAAATATGTGTCTTTCCGAATTAAGTTGGCTGGCTTCCCATTTCATTTTGAAGAGGTTTTTTCTTTGTTGAAAATTACTAATGGAAAAAATATATCTAGTTTTTCTCTTAAACCAGAGTTGTACTTTTTTTTTTTTCATCTCATGACCTCAAGAAAACGATTGATAAACTTACAAGGTGTATTAGGATATGTTTCATGTCAATATAACAGAGCTCCTTCATATATATATATATATATATATATATATATATATATATATATATATATATATATGATTTTCTTGCAAGAAGCTTACAGCTGGAGCTGCTTTGGAGTTTGAATTAGGTTTCTCGGATTTCTCTCCAACCTCCAATGTTTTCTATTTTAATGTCTAGCATCTAGGACTCTGCATTTTGCCAGCTAGTGCACTGTGATTTTGCAATATCATTGAGCTTTTACAGTTCATTGGCTATACATAAAAATTTGGTCTAAACTTTGTCTAATATTGTGAATACAGAAAAATGAGGGTTAATCCAGCAAAATCATATATATATGTAGTTTATTCCATGGTGTATTCAAGTAGGCTTGGTGGATGAGATTTAGCTTTCTTGTCGTATTATGCCAAAGGCAACACAAAAATAATCCCTTTCACACTTGTTTGCAGTTAGATCTTCAAGGGTCCATCACAGCAAGCAAATAGAATGAATTATTGTGTATAAAAAGCATGTATCTTCCACTCACATACATCTTGTATGCAGACAACCTTTGTAACTTACTTTATTTTACACAGTGGCATGGTAAATTTTTGGCATGTATTCATACATTGCTATGGTTTGGGTCTCGAGTGTCCCCCAAATGCCTCATGTATTTGAAACTGTACTGTGGGTAGTTGGGCCCGTCTGGTAGGGGCAAGTGTTTAAGATTTGACCTGAAAAGATTGGAGCAATTTGTTGAGATTGGAGATGTCTCAGGGCAGAGATTTCAGATGTGTATTATTGACTTGGGGACCAGGAATTGAGGGAGGAGCAACTGGCAGCTTCAAATACTTGAAGTAAGAAGAAATGTGGTTGCAGGTTCTTCCGAGGAAGCTCATTGGCTTGCTGCTACTTGGGTTCTGTTTGCAATTGGTCGAGAGCTCTCCAGCCTCTGCCATGTGCCTTCCCAATTCAGGTTGTTCCAACAATAGGCAGTGTATGTGAGACACCTTCTAAAACTGTGAACTAAATAAATGAATGAACCAAATAAATGAATTCCTTCCTTTTGGGTATTTTTGTCACAGCAACTAAATAAGTCACAAAGACATATATCAGTTTGTACTTAATGTCCAATTCTATTATATAAATAACTACACAATGGCTCAACTCAGGTTAAAAGGTGGAAATTTGGGAAGAAATGCATTTAGTCGATACACACAACCACGCTTATACAATCATTGGCAATACATATGATGTTGTGCAATGACACTACTATGCAAAGACATAGTCAGATTCACAGAAGTCTTGTTAGTCTCCTCTGATGCATATTAGTGCTTTATATTTGATTGTGTATGAGTGACAGATTTAAAGTTTGATTTACTCTCACAAGAGTCATGGTTACTTGTTCTATTAATAGAACAGCATAAAATAATAATAGAAAACATATTTTGTATAAATTATAGAATGAATGGTATTTTCCTTGAGAGTATCAAAGACTAGATCCTGACAATCAATTATCTACATGCTATTAGTCATGACCTTCGCCTTTCAAATGATTGTCTGTCATCTGTTATTTCATGAAATATTAAATCTTTGTTACAGAATAGCATGCCAATTTGCCTGAGACTCTACCAAAATAGCATTTTAAATACCTTTATGAAGGAGCTAATTGCTTAAAGCCATTTTTTCTTTTAAGTTCTAGACACAATGTGAATATATGCATGAAAATTCCACTATAATTAAGATATCAAAATTATTAGCTCTGCAGTCATATAGCCCGTTACAAAACTATTCATATCTTAAATGCTACATTATCCCAACACCAGTCTGTTGCTCAACTTGCCTGTTAAAAAGATATATATATGCGGTAACTAAACAAGAGCTTTGTTTATAATTTAAAGAGGAAAAAATAGTTGTCAATACACCTGTTACTAAACAACTTTGGATTAAACTTCTTTTTTTCTTATAGAAATGGATCTGATACAGAACATTTTCTCCTCTAGCACCACTGTATGAACCCACAGTTTGCATTCTTTGAGTGTTTTCTTAGTTTAATAAGAACTATCTAACTCGGAGCACGTAGGCACATGTTCTTGATAAAGCCATTTTAAAATACAAAGCAAATAATACATATTGTGCATTTAACTTTGGTTACTATGTTTATAGTTGCAAATAAGGCATCATCGTCTATTCCCTGGAAAAGGTAGTGCTGTGGTTTGGATCTGGCGTGTCCCCTGAAAGCCTCATGTAAATATGAATACCGTGTGCTGTTGGGATGGGCGGCCTGGCTGGAAGGAGCGGATGCTTGGATCTTGGCTTGGAGGGGCGTGTGCTGGTTCCAGCCTCCCTCTCTGACTCGGCTTTGTTTTGCCATGCTGCAGGGAGATCTCTCTCTCTCTCTCTCTCTCTCTCTCTCTCTCTCTCTCTCTCTCTCTGACATCGGCCCTGTTTCACCATTTCCCATCTTCCATCCATGAACAACCTGTGACCTTCTGGAACTGTGAACTAAAGTTTTTCTCCCTTAAGTTGTGGATGCCAAATACTCTAACCCAGTGATGAAAAAGTAACTAAAACAGTATCATTAGCATTGCTCTCTAACTTATCATAGTAGTTGCTGGCCAAAGCTGACTCACAACAGACGCTATTCCAAGTAGGCAAAGTAAAATGCCTAAGAGTTACTTGCACTAATAGCAACGTAGACACTGTTCATTACATGGGGCCAAGACAAAACATTTGGCCTTTCATCTGAATTTTGAACGTGATGTTTGGAACTTGAATTAGGCATGTTATCTACCCTCAACAGGCAGGCTGTTTACAGATTAACCCCTAACAACTGGTTACAGACTACTATTAGAAATGAGGACTAAAGGGGAAAAGGAACATAAGAAAGCAAAATATCTAACTTCTAATCTTTCATCTGATATTGGGAAGTCAAATATATTACAGACCAGAGACTCCGATTACTTGTCTAACTTGAAATAGCCAATCACAAGCTGAAGCACAGGATTTGAAATAATTCCTGGCAATCAAGTTCAGAGAGTGAGGTCTCTATTTTTAAAATACAAGTCTTCAAGAAAATGGGCACACCAACACAGAATTTTCAGGTTCAGCACTGGAGCAGTGACTTTATCAGAAGGTGAGTAGCGGACACCAGAGTATCTGGGAAGTTATCCAAATGAAGATGCAGATTAGCAAGAGGCTCTGTATGGAGATCTTTAAGTACTGTCTGCTTCATACTTATGAGTTAGGTGGGTCTTGTATCTAGGGGAAGAATTGGGAGTCCACGGGTGTCCACTGGGAGCTTAGAAGTAATTCCAAAAACAAAGACCAGGGGAATGAGGAAGGGAAATATCTAAGCATGAACTTCTAAGTAGTAGTGGGTATTGGATATAACATCTTATATTCTGTGTGTTGTTTCAAAAGTACAAATCAACAGTATACTGGAAACTAATATTCATCTCTAGCTATAAAAATTACATTCAAATATCTGGAACTATGACAGGCTGCCTCCTTTGAAGTTGCTAGCTTAGCTTTCTCAAAATACAGATTGCTGAGCCTCAACCCAATCACATTATAGTATTATCATGGGATTTGTATCCTTTTAAGATTTCTGGAAGATTCTGGAAAATATAAGACATAAAAAATGAGAAGATGTCTTAACAAAATAGTTGATTAGGAAGAAATTGGACTGAAAACATAAAAGGATAAAAAAATCTGAGAAATATGAAATATATTTCCAAAAAAAACCCAAAGCTACTGATTTCAGAAGATAACTTGCAACAAGAAGATAAAAAATCAAGCTGAAAAAAGGGAGAGAAAAAAAGGCAAGAAAGCCTTAGAATGAGAGCACTATTTGATTTACATTCACCTAAGGAAATGAAAAATGTTTTTACTTTTCAAGTCAGGGTAATCAGCCCATAGTTATCTGGAACCCTGTTGTCAAGGATTTTTAAGCTATATAATTACAAAAACAAAAAAGAAGAAAGAAAAAAATATGAAAATATAGGAGAAAGTGACAGCCTCTCTAAATATGACACAGCCTACAAAATACAGTTTTCAGATTGCATAAAGCAAATGTAGAAAAACAGTAGCAACAAATGTGACTTCACATGTAGAGATCACTCAAAAGGCTTTGATAAATGGAGCAAGGGTGTTGGAATTGATGACAGTGAAATCAAATGTCTGTAGGAATAGGAACTCTCATTCAATAAAAAATGGTTAGTTAGATAGGAAAAGATGAGAGACATTCATAGAAAGGTGTGAATGACTTAGAAGAGTCACATTTGCTATTAGAAACCTGGATCATATTCTGAAGTTATATAGGAAAGTGATATTTTTAGAGAAAAGTAGAAAGTAACATGGAATAGTCTCATTTTGAGAACCAGGCTCAGTAGAGTCATAGTACTTTTAGCAGGTGGTAGCTGAACAAAGTTAACGGAATTTGTTACAGATAATTCTTAAATCTTTTCTGAACTTCTAATAAAGTGATTTGTTCTTCCTTTTTAAGTATTTGACATAACTTGTGGTAGATAAACTCATGCTAAATCTAACAAGAGTTCCTGAAATTCACTTTTAACAGTTTAAAATAAATTTCAAAAGTCTCATAGGTGAGTCTGATGGATTTTTTTTTATGTCTAAGTTAAGTGTCAATCTCATACTATGCCTAGCTCAGTCAAAAAAGAAAATACAAACAAAACTTGATGGAAATATTATTAATACATAGCTAAAAATAATAAAAATAGTAAAGGCTAGAAAGATATTTTACATACCTATTTAAAAGATCATCAAATGCTTAAAACTCCTTGCCTAAATATTTTGCAAGAAGAGTAATAATTTAAGATAATACAGCTAATTATCAAAGTAAATTTATATATATATATATATATATATATATATATATATATGCACTATTGTGATTGTGTGTATATTCATGATTTATTTAACAGAACTTGGATAAAGAAAAGAGAAGGGTTTTTTGTTTGTTTTTTTCAAGTTGTTACTTAAGTTTGTGTGTTGGGTACCATGAAATAAATATGGCCAATGTGTTACTAGGACCTGGACGTTGTCAATGTGGTCATCTTTAACTGTGGACTGTTCATTATTTCTTATTATTTCTTTTTTTCCAACCATAGGTAAATGTCCATATATATACATAATGGATACAATGAACTTGAGTGTTTTGTTCACATATATAACACGTGAATATTACGATTCTTCTCCCTCCCCATGTTTGGCCCTCCCACACCATCTCCACCCCCATAACTCCCACTGCCACATTCATCAGAGAAACCGTGTGATATTTAACATATTTAATCTTCTGCATCTGACTCACTTTACCACTCAAACCAGCACACTTTAGCTCAGCTTCTCACCCCTAGTTTGGGCCACAGTGGCCATATCTTGATGCCTCTTCTCTGGGTCCAGCAGAGCCCTTTCTGAGATGATTTGCCAAATGTTCTTTTTTTCTGTATATATTTGTTGTTGTTGTTGTTGTTGTTGTTGTTGTTGTTGTTGTTGAGATTCTTTACTGTGGCTTCACCCACCAATCCATATAAGAACAGAAGTATAACAATAAAATTTATAAAGCTAGAAAACAAGAGAAGGAAAAAGAGAGAAATTAAAATTCAAATTCCTTAGCTGAGTACTGAAAAGTAAATCTTTGTACATTCAAAAGACATTCAGGTTGTCATTGCATCAATCAGGTTTATTTTTTTAGGATAAACTTATGTCTAAGACCAAATGGATGAACTTAACATAGACGAGCTTAAGTCCATGTCAAATTGCTACAATAAATGAACTTAAATCTATATCAAGTAAGTACACTATAAGCAATAGAATGGCATGCTTAGTTATTTCAGATTATTTTAACTTGTGTAAATTATTTACTCACATTTAAGTAATTACTAACATTTTGCAATATTTGGTTTATCATTTTACCTACCTATTCATCCCTAACTTAATACATGCATATTTTTAAAGATTTATACAAATTCTCCATGTTGAATATAATTATTATGTTTTACAAATTTATATACTATTAAAATAATCATTATGGGGGAAGATTCACAAATTTTATGGGACAGTTGGTACTGTTTTAGAAAGATACTGATCAAATGATTCAAATGCCAACCTATTTTTTTATTACACTTTCTCTTTAGGTGTTTTCTTTCCTTCGTGTTTTTTCTTTTTTGGTTGTTGCTTGTTTTTGGTGCTGCTTGTCTTTTCTGCTTGTCTCCTTCTAGTATTTTCTGCAATTATAGGCTAGTGGTCACAAATGCCTTTTGGGATTCTTGGTCATGAAAAAATTTTACTTCTCCTTCAAATTTTAGGGATAATTTTGCTGGATACAAGTCCTTGAAGACGAAGCTTAAGAAACAAATGCTGTAATTAGGTACAACTCCAAAATTAGAAATGAGCCAATAGCTGGATACAACAGCTGAGTGGTGATTCAAAGAGAACCAAGCTCAGAACTATGGGTGTGGGAGAAAGATCAGAAGACAGCAGCAAAGGTATAAAAAATGTCTTCCCTGAAATAATGCAGGAAAATTGCCCTAACCTAAAAAAAGAAATTAATTTTCAGGTACATGAAGATTATAGAAAACCACATAATCTTAGCTAGCAACGAGATTCACCATGGCATATCATAATTAAAACTTCAGAAATACAGCATAAAGAGAGAATATTAAAAGCAGCAAGAGAAAAACAGACGTTATTCTATCAAGGCAAGACCATTCGAATTACTGCAGATGTCTCAATGCAAGCATTAAAGCCCAGGAGAGCCAGGGGCAAGAACTTTCAAGCTTTAAAAGACATCAAGCGTTTATCACTTCTCAATGGTCACGTCATGCAGACTACCCTCCCCCACTCCCATATAGACTGTGTGGTTAAAGGGACAGAATTCTAAACTATTTTATGAACAAATATGAAAAACCCTTGCAGGAAAATTTTGTAGGAGACTGAGGAATGTAAATTGAACACTCCAGCGATGGACGACCTGGGTCTGGATGGGGACGCCTCCAACTCACATGAATCTGAGAGGACAGGTATAGCGGGGATCTGTGGACAAGGTCCCAGAAAATTCCCGCTGTAGTGTCTTAAAACACAAAAATAAAAATTAATAGATGATAGGTAGATGACAAAAAGAAAGGGAGAGTGAAAGAGAAGAAAATGCTTGTGTCTTCTGTTGAAATTAAGTTAGAATGTATGGCATTTCTTAACATTTCCAACAGCATTGTAAAGTAAGTCTTCTTGAAGGACAAAAGCACATCCTTTTCTTCTTGAGTAAGTTGCTTTTCTGCTACATGCGCTGTCTCTGTCTCCCCTGGGTTCAGCCCGCAGTTTCCGCAGCTCTGATATCGAGGGGAAGTAAGTTGATATGACAGGAAACAAACCACACTTAAGTATTATGATAACTGGATTCTTGCTCTAAGCCACAAAGCTGGGGCAAATGACCTGCTAAAAGCGGAGATTGTTCCCAAGTAGCCCTTTATAGCGGGAAAGGAAGAGGATCAAGAGAAAGACAGATCAAGGTTGCAAAATCTCCTCCTCTCTTTTCCGGAAATGCCTCAACTGCCAAAGTGAAAACTCTTATGTAAATCTGCATGCGGCTTGGGCGAACCCGCGTCGCTGGGTATTTTCTAAGAGATGATCTGAGTGCATAAATGCCATGATTTTAAGTACGTTGTACCACATTATATGTTGCATTATCAAACATAGTTATAATTTAATGATTTGTTGACATTTCAAGATTGTAATATAATTATACTTTATTAATTTTCTTTGTTTATTAATAATATTTTCACTCTAATATACATAACATTTTGCATTCCAAAAGATCTTGTAATATAGAGGCATGTTTCTCTTATGAGATTTATGTTATTAATGATTGTAGAGTGCTGAGTTTTTTTCTACAGAACTTTGCACCCTTTAAAACCTATATATGCTTCAATCTTCTTTTATTAAAATTATCTTTTTATGAATTAAAGAGCATTAAAGCATGACCTTGCTTAACATTACTGAAAAAGCTACTTTTTCTGTGTTTTTGCTTTACTTGAAGACTGCGAACTTCATTTTAAAGGTCAACTTTAAATGTTTTTCTTTTTGCAAGTCCAACTTAATGTTTATATTTTAAAAATGGTTGGTAATTATTGTTCCAGAAGCAATTCTTATTTCTGTTATTTTTAATAGTGGATTTTCTGTTAGGTTGGAGAGATGTGAAAAAGAAGTATTTACAATAAGTAAGTTGATACAATGTCAAACTACCAAAAAAAATTAGATTTTATACAAGAATGCTCAATTAGAAAAATATTACCAGACCTGTGAAACATATAATTTCATAAAATCTCAGGCAAACTTGGAAAAGTTGACCTTTAAAACTGTAAAAATAGCACAGAACCTACAAATTATTATGACTGTGTTATTTATTACAGTTTATAGCTTTGTGGGATTTTTTTCAAGATTTTATTATGTGTCTATTATTAAGTTTGCTCAGGATGTTCATGATTTTACTGTGTAATGAGGTGCACAATTTCCATAATGTATTTAGCACACTATTTTCTCTGAGTGTATTAATATCAATTTTTAATTTAAATTGGACACTCATTTACAGTTTGTGAAATTATACTTTCATTTTGCTTAGAATGTTAATGTGGTTTGCTTAGGAGTTCTAATATTCTTTTAATTACACTTATGAGATATAAATATAATTACTATTAGGAGAATATTCAATTAGTTTATATAAACACTGAAAATAAACAGAAAGAGTAATTATATATTTAAGATCGTATTAAGAATTTACTTTGGAATGTAAAATAATTCAAGACTACGCATTATCTAACAAATCTACATATCGATAATCCGTAGCTGTAAAATACTGATACTGGTTCTACATATCCTATACATATTTATTATAATAAATTGGGTTTGGCATTTGAAGTCACTGTAAGTAGCATTTAATGGCATATATGGTGAAACATTTACACAACTAAGAGATGTGAACAGTCTCAATTTCTGTTTTTCATTATCATGACATTTTCCTCTCATTCTCTGGCTTTACACATCCAGTAAGCACACAAAGACACACAAACACATGTTCTCTAGGCTGTGCTTTTGTATATAGATGCATACTTAGGTAGTATCGATACTTAAGTACAATTACATGTGACATTTAAAGTTGAAAGAAAACAAGAAAACAAGTTTGGCTATTGTAGGTAAACATTTTTTTCTTAAACTTTTACTATATGTAACAACATGATCTTATATGTACTTAAATCTAGCATTAGACATTATTAATTAACTTATATAAACACAAAAATACATGCATATATATGATCTATTATATATTATATTACATGTGTTATATATATATATATATATATATATATATATACATACATATATATGTTATCATCATATAGATATACAAGGCAAAAATGATGGATTAAAATCAGAAATGGGAACTTCAGTATAATTTTTAAAATAAGAACAAGTCATGCAGACAAATAAATAATTCAATAACTAAATTATCTAAAAACATAATAGATTTCTAAAGATTTCTGTGTTTTCCGGTACCCAATAAGTGCAACACGATTTTTAAAGTAATGTTCAGCTTACATTTTGAGCCCTGTATCATACACACACACACTCACACACACACACACACACACACACACACACACAGACACACACACACAAACACAATCATTTATGATGATCTGGATAATCCTAATTGATATAATGTTGTTTATGCCATAAATGTAATTGTCACTGTGTCACGCTGTCAACCGTTGATTGCTGTTAGAATTTTTTTCTCATTTTTATTAGTATATAAATAAGATTCACAACGACTATATTGAGCTTGGATATTTTGCACACCTGTATGTCTCGTCAACATCGCAGTCCTTCCTTTCCTTAATTTAGCCCTGCTGCCTCCTCCCCATCCCACTTCACTCCAACTTTCTCATCCATTCGATTCTATAAAATGCCTGTACTCCGAGTTTCTTATATTAGAGAAACCATGTGATATTTAATCTTCTGAGTTTGACTTACCTTACTAAGCATAATGATCTGAAGTTGCCTCCACTTACCTATAAAAAGCCTCAAATTTTGTTGACTTTATGGAGGAGTGGTACTTCTTTGGGTACACACACCACAATTTCGGTATCCATTGGTTGGTTGATGGGTATTTTGACATCATTCGCAATTGAGTTACTGTTAGTTGTGCTGCTTTAAGTGTGAGTATACATCAATCTTTATTACAAATTGTCTTCACTTCCTTGGCAAGATGCTCACAAGAGGTATTGTTGGATCAAATGGGATATTTATTTTCAGCCTTTTGAGAAATCTTCATACTGCCTTGTATGTGTTATACATTTTTGATTTGTGTTTAGGAGAGTACCAGGTTTTGGAACTATGCTTTTCATATAGCTTCCTTGTGCTATGCCCTCCTATGGCACAGAATGGAGAAGCAAAATGTTTCTGCTCAAATTTACATGTGCAAGAAACAGGAAGTGATGCACATCGAATCCATAAGGAGAATTTAAAAACTACCCACATCTTACTGCACACACAAACTCAACTCTAGAGGCAGTGCACATGATTTAAGAGCCAAGGTACAAACTTAAAAGTAAAATAATGTATTTTCATCATCTTAATGTATAAAAACAATTGTTAAAGGAGACATGAAATATTTAACTAAAAATAAAAAGAATAATAAATTTGACTAGTTATTTTCCCCATATTTTATTGATATGTATACATGCAAAATTCAAGGTTTACAATGGAGTTGAGCATTTTGTGCACATACGTTATCTTGTCAAGGTGACAAGGGCTTTGTAGGTCAGATAACATGAAACATAACTAGGTTTTTAAAAATGGCCAAGTCATATAAAAGCACTTCAAACAAGAAGGCAATCAGAAAACAGTATGTGAATGAGTGCTTAGCTTCATATATCTTCATGGAAGTATGATTTAACTGCAATTAAATATTACTTCACAATACACTAAGTTGTTACACTTAAAAAGACAATGTTAAGTACCTTTCGGGATGTGGTGCATCGTCGGGTACATTGTTTTTGACTATGATAATTGACATACATACTTTGGAGAAATTAGAGTGCTGTCAGTTAAAGTTATGTATGCGTGTAACTTACAAAAAGAAATTTAACTCCTTGTCATATACTAATAATTCATATACTGTAAGACATTGAATTTAATTTCTATCATAGCAACATCACCATTGAATTCTAAAAATTAATAGATATGCAAGTCTGTCAACAGCTTGATAGAAAACAAATTTGCAGTATAAACTACTAGCTAGTAATAAATTTTAAAGAATTACTGCTGCACACTGTGGCTCTCACAAGTACATCTGCGATTTTACTCATATAAAGGACATAGAGTTTTCTCTTTCAATAGGTAAACTTAAAAACTAAGCAAACCTAATGTCTTGTATTAAAAGTCAGAGCACGTTTTTTTAGTAATGAGGGAACAGAAGATACTGCATTTAGTTCTGGTTATTTATTTAACCTACTCTTTTTTTTTTAAAGGGTATGTTCTAGTTGTAATAATTTTTCCACCGTTACAGATTTAGATTTTTTTCTCTATCAAGTATATAATTTATTAGAAACTTACATATGATAAAAAATTGTGAAAAGAACAAGTTCTGTTTTTATTAACTTGATGAATTTGAAAGACATGAGCAGAAACACCCTACCAGCAGAAAAAAAATTGTTGAAAAATTTTGTTTTGATTTTAATAATTTTATTTATCACTTTGTGTCTTTGTTGAGACATTTTATTTGCCTAACTTCAACCTTCCCTTATTTATTTAAAATATTTTCTTAAATGACCCTTGAAGAACAAAAATTTTATGCCGATTTTAAAATCTTTTTTTATGTAACAGAAAAATGTTAATTAAAAATTTCAACTTTTGTTTCTTTGTACTCTTGTAATTGCTTTCCTCACAAACCATAAAAGATTATAGATCTCTCCAGTTGTGCAAAGAAAAAGTGAGGTACATGTGAATCATAAATACTTTGAAATCTTTGGCAGGTACTTCTTCTGTCTCACTTAGCTCAGTGTTGTGTCCATGGGGAAGGACAGCAGGTTGTGTTTGTCTGTTGATTGCCCTTTGTGATTACTCTGAATTATCCTGTTGAGTGATTTCCGAGAAAGTAAATATCTGAATCCTTTGGTCTTTGACTCAGAACTTCACTGACTGTAAAGGTTATGTTCAGAAAGCTCACTTCCCTGATAGGTTCCCTCCTTATGATCCTCCAGTTAGGAAGATTGGGCCCTTTGAAAAGCTCTCCTGGTGTAGATCTTTTTTACTGTAAGGTTTGCTGTCTTATTTATCTACAAATTCAGATTATTTGATGGTAAAACAAATTTTGGAGGGTTTGCCCTTAAACCATTTCTTCAGTCCTAAAGTCCCTAGATAGTTTGGTCGCTCTCTCCATCTTTTGGCATTTTATATTTGTTTTATCTAAAGTGCTGAGGGTTTTTAATTATATATAACAGTTGGGAACACATCTTCTCCAAATCACAAGTCCTCATACAAATAATTTTAAAATCTTGTAAGCAAAAAACGCCACCAATTTGGGCCAAAATAATAAAGATTCCTAAAACCTAGAAAAACATCTAAGCTCCAAAATTTGTAGAAACCCCAAAAAAACTTTCAAATGTTACTCAACTACAATTATAGGCAAGCTTAGGTTTGATGATGAAGTAGTTTCAGATTTCATTGTGTTCCGTTTTTGCCTTGTGCACTATATTCTGATTTTACTTCTAAATTCAGAAGACATACTGAATCAAGGAATACTTTTTATCTTTAAAGGCTGTGGATTTGTCAAATTTTACTTCATTGAATTTAAGCCGCTGCCATGGGCTTCCTGTATTTACTTTCCAAAAAGAGCATCCATTACGTCCGACGTAATGGTTTATTATTTTGCTTTTTGGGTGTGATAGTCATGGGTATCTAGTTCTTTGCTTTGTTTTTCTTTTCAGATCAACAGGAGCCATATTAAGACCCTCTGTCAAATTAGTTGAACGTTCTCTTTGTCTCTTCAAATCTACTCAATTTGCCCTTTCCCACACAATTTAATCTATCACTTTTGTTTATTTCCAGAAATGTTATTTTCCTCTGAAGTATCACTATTAGTACTATGCACAATTTTTTATTTCTTATTCTTATTTAGTTAATCATTTAAAACTTACGATACATTTCCTTCATATTTAAATTCTTTTATTTGTGGTTACTCTGTCTCATGAATATGGAGGGTATATTGATTCCTCTGGGGTTTGTAATTTTGAGTTATGCATTCATGGTTAAAAAAGACTTTATTTGTGAAAGATGAGAAACTATAAGAAGACTGCTATAAGTCTCCACCTCATTATAGGGGACCTCACAAGAATATATTGATATTGTATGCTAACATTTTAGACAAGGGATTCTAAACCACAAGTAGCACAAACTTAGGAGCCAAGCTTGCATCTAGTGTTTGTGCATAATTACAAATCCTCAGAGGCCATGTTTTCTCTCCTCTTAGAGTGTTTACAAGTTTTTTAAAGCTATCATAGAAAAAGCACATAAACTTAGTGGCTTAAAAAAGAAGAAATCATTTCTCATTATTCCGAAGGCTGAACACCAAAATCAAAGTGTTACAGTTATGAGAGAAGTATTATCTCCAGGCCTACTTCTATTTCCACATAATCCTTACTTTTCTCTAGTTATATTTGTGTCAATTTCCTTTTCTTCAAAAAAAGGCATAGACTACTATAACACTGTTAATTTAATTATAATATAACACTATATGTTTCCTGTCTCTAGAGTGAATATTCTCTGAGATACACATGGTTAGGGCTTTAGAGCATGGCTTTGAGAAGATAAGCTTTCTTCTTTAAAAGATATCAAGCTAAAGCAGTCAGTCTTTCATGAAATCATTTTTTTTATAGTTAGGAATTTTTATTCCACTTTTCTCAGTTGGCATGTTGCTGGCCAATATGGCTTTTTTAAGTATCTGGCTTTTAGGCACGGGTGTCATCCCCGAGTTAGCCTTGTGCTGCCTGCAAACCCCATGCTGTGTCTTTCTACATGCATTAACCTCACTCCTTCTGCACAGTCAAGATTGTAGTTCACATTCATGTAAAGCAAAATTCTTAATTCTTCAGGTTTTGTTCTTTCTTATATTTTTGTTTACTTCATATCGTCCTTATTTTGCCCTCTTCCAAAGTATCAAAGTCCATTCTTGCTATTGTATCTCTTTCTTTTCTTTGTAAAAGTAAAGAAGTGAAAATTCAGATTTGTTTTCAAGCAACTGATCTTTTATATTACCATAGCTGGAAAATCCAAAGCATTTTGTTATCATTTATACAACTATATCATGCTGAAAAAGAAATCGAAGAGAACACTAGAAAATAGGAAGACATTCCCCATTCCTGGAGAGGCAGAATTAAAATTGTCAAAATGGCTACACTGTCATACAGACTCAACGCAATTCCTATCAAAATACCAACAACTTTTTTTTTCAGAACTTTAAAAAACAATCCTGAAATTCATATGGATCCCAGTGAGACCTAGAATAGCTAAAGCAATCTTAAGTAACTGGACAAAAGCAGGTGACATTATGCTTCCAGACATCAATTTATAGTACAAAGAAACAGTGATAAAAATGACATGGTACTGGCACAAAAACAGACACGCTGACCAATAGAACAGACGATGTAACTAACGCTCCAAGCTGTATTTGTTGCAGGCTGTAATTTTGTCCCATCATCCATTTCTTTCCTCTTTGAGGCACAACACAGTCCTGAGAGACTGACATTTTCCACTCTACCTTGCCGAGACATGTGCTGGTATAAAATCAGGCTTATTCATGACATGCTAACAAAAAGGCTATGTGCCATTTTTACATCTGGACTATAAAATATTTAGCATTTGGTTTTTCTTTAGGGTCAGACCTCCCTGGTCTCAAGCTAGTTACTCAATTTTGGCCATGCATAAGATGGTAATAGCCTAACTAACTCAGGTCAGTAAGATTGCAAATACGGGCAACTAGGTGGGAAGAAGTGGCCTTTGAATTTGAATTGCTGGTTGAATTACCTCCATAGATGAGAGGAAATGTATTTCTGTAAGTTTAGGAAGTTTGTAAGTTCTAGGACTTCTCAGCTTAGATTTAACATGAATACTAAGTAGGAGGAATCTAGCTGCCCTTCTCTCAACTCCCTTTTGAAGGAAAAAAGGAAAAAAACAGAAAAAAGAAACCCTAAAGACAAAATAAAAAAGTATAATATGTAATAAATTTTCACAGAAAACTTTAAGAGATGGGGAAGTAGAAGTGGCATTTTTTAAAAAAAATCTTATTAGACTTAAGAAAAAATGGATCATGATATACCAAATTTATCACAACTTTTTCAAATTTACCACATCTTTTGGTAGATAAAAGTAAAAATGAAACCAAAATTGGGGGGAAAATTGTAAATTTGTAGAGGACACAGCTGATTGGCTGTTTATTTGGTATTCCATATTTGGAGAGCGCCTGGAGGAATATACATATAAATAACAGTCAGAAAAGTTGAAGGAAGGATAGAAATAATTTTTCAAATGAATAAAGATCAATGATTGTTACTTATTTTGTTAAACTGAGATTTAAAACAATTACATAAAAGATACAAAATCATAATTCAATTATTTTATTTATTTATTTATTTTGCCACCTTGTCAGTTTTACCTGCTCCCTGCTGGTCAAAACAAGAAACCACTAATTGTGGCAAATAAAGTCTTGTTCAAAGGTAACTTTGAAGAAAATGGTGGAGTTACATACGTCATATCACCTCTTTGCCTTTTGTAGATGAAGAAATATACAAAGGTACAAAAATTATCATTCATTTTCAAAGCCAGCTTTTGAGTTTATGAAGGAGTTTTCTGTGCAAGGCTAACCAAGGAACCAAGGACTTAACCTTAGACTACGGGGCTCTGGAAATGGCAGGATGGTCTAACCTTAGGTCATAGTTATCCGCTGCCTGTAGTACAATTACTACAGGGATACCAGCGAGGGGGATATCCATGATCTGGAGGGAACTACCCACCCTCGTCACCCCAGTGCATCTTTGTTTCTAAGACTTTCCTCCAGGGGCAAAAACAGGAGTCCTCATGTACGTCTCGGCAGATTTATTTGCATATTTTAAATCTCTAAAGCCTTTTTTATTTCAAAATTAAAGTAGGAAGGAGGGATGGTGCTATGATTTGGAGTTTATGTACAGATACAGGGCCAAGAAAATATGAAGAATCCATTTCTTTCTAAAAGTAAAAAGTAACTTTCCAAATATAAAGTGTCATATCTTCCAGCTTCAATTCTAATACATGTGGATTATCATTCACCTTAAATTTTCCATAGACTTCTTTCTCTCATAGGTCCCGATCTCCCTTTTCTTAGACTATTTGCCTTAAAAACTTGGAACTGTAATTCTCTCTGTGTACCTTTGAGCTGTAAATCTTCCACAGTGCAGATGTCTTTTTCATAGTCTGAGAGCCATCCCTTTGAAATGCAATCAGTAGAAAGATAAAGTCTCATTTTCAGACTCTGGGAGTGTAAGAGCCCAATTCCCACAAGCACCAATTAGAGAGCACCTGTGACCTAACTCACTGGCCAACTGGTCCCTGACAGCCTCTGGTACTTTTCCATTAACTCACCAGGCAACTGAAACTCCCCCAGTGCTTACATTCAGAGGAGCCGTGTTCAGTCACACAATAGTCTTGACCCCCTATCATCACAGTCTTGAACAAACTTCTTGTCATATTTAACAAGAGCCCAGTGCAGATTTTTTTAACAAGGCTCAAATACAGAAAAAAATAAGATTTTTTAAAATGAAATTCGACTATGAGCTACAGAAAAGGTATAAATTGAGACCTGCCTAGATGCCATCTCAGGACTAGGTGGGTTCTATGCTGTGCCATCACTGTCTCCTCAACCCTGCCCAAGTCCCAGCAGCTTGTGCTCTCCGAAGGACCAGCCAAGAAGCAGTCCGATGCCTAAGTGCTTCCTGTGCCCTGCCTCCAGAACCTCCCTGCACTTTTTCAAGGCCCCAGCAGTTTATGTGCCTCTAAGGACCCACCTGGAATCCGTTCCAGGCATAGTTCCATCCAGCACTGTGCCAGACACACCCAGAGGCTGGATCAAGCCAAGATCTATCGGAGGATGGACAGGATCTCATCCTGAAATCCTACTGGGCCCATCCATGCATCTAAAGGCATCCAGGTCCAGCTGGAAATAACACAAGGACAGAGAGGGCAAAGAGGAAAGCCCCGAGATCAGTAGCTGAAGAGAATTCAACAGACTGGCAGACCCCGCACCTGAGGATGCTTACACCCAAACAATGCAGGGCGATAACTAATTTTGTTTTGTGTTGTGTTGTTTTGTTTGGTAATTTGTGTTTTGACTTGGGTTCCTTGGGTTCTGGTGATGTTGTCGTAGTTGTTGTCATAGTTGTTGCCGTTCTGTTCTTGTGTTTCCTTCTTTAGCTTTCTTTAGTTTAGGTTCTCACTTTTCCTGAAATTGACCAAGTTTTCTGAACTTTTTTCTTTTCTACTTTGTATACTCCTTCTTCGCAACTTTTTTCTTCCTTTCTTGTACATTTCCTCCTTCCTCCCCTTTCTTTTCACCTCTTTTTGTCTAGTTATTTGAAAATTCCTGAATCTACCCCCTTCTCGATTACCAATATAAGCATAGCATCATAAATATTTCCACAACCACTCTGCCCTCGTTCAGAGTTCTCCCTGACCCACCTGAAACTAGCAGGTTGCTCTCTGACAACAAAATGAGCACTAACAGATCATTCACTATCATAGGAATATTCTTCTACTTCCCGTTGTATATTTGAAGCTCTCCTATTGTCTGGGTTATATTTTACTGTTATGAATAGTACACTTTAATGAGTCAGTAATAGGTTCAGTTAGATATATAGTAAAGGTATATTTCACCTATTAATCTTGTGGGTAGAATAGTTACAGTGTTGATTTTGCTACTAGAATCTACCAGTGAATTGTCAATATTGAATAGTATTGCAAATGTAAACCTTTATTCAAAGTTTGGATGTTAATATTGCTAAAGACCTCCATGCCCACGATATGCTAACACTTTTTGTGGTTATAAACCACACGGAATTCTGTATTCTGTTTGTTCTCCACCAAAGGGTACAGAAGATTAAGGTCTCGGTAAAAGTCTGAGCACTGAGAATACCTTAAAATGAATAGCTAAACAAATTGAAAAGAGTTCTAAATTCTAAAACTGCAGTGAAATCCAAATGACACTTAAGGCAAATTCTACAAATGCGTCTATGGAATGGAGAGTCCCTTAACAGTATCTGGAGTTCAAATCACTACAGGGGAATCATGGGGAAATGAGGTGCTAAGTCACCAACAAAAAGGCCTATTATGTCAGAAACTCACAGGAGAGATGTTGAAATAGCAGATACAGAAAACAGTGAGTCCAATAAATATGATAATTTCTGGACCGAGAAGCTCACAAAGGACATAAACGAGATGCACAAGAGCTCAAAGCCGACATACAAGGAGTACAAAAACCACTGACAAGAAGTTGGAGGAACTTAAAGAAGAGACAAACAAACAGATAATAAAGGGAACTCCAAAAATCAGGGAAAAATTAAGCCAAGATGTACAAACAATTAAAACTGAATGGCAAAAGTGAAAAAAAGCACAGGGGAAAAAAATAACCGGTTTGAAAATTTTGAAAACACACTATCATCAGACTTAAAAGATAGGGTGGATAAACTGGAACACACAGGAAGCAAAGAACACACACACACACACACACACACACACACACACACACACACACAGTAGAAAGAGAATGGTTACAACAGCTGATGGATGACACATAAAGAAACAACAAAGAAACAAAGAAAAGAAAAAGGCTATACAGCTTTTTGGAGACAGGATTAAAAGCTATATACATGTTAATGGAAGCAAAAAAATTATGCAATAAAGATTTTTTAAATCATTATGGATATTTCAAGTTAATTCAAACTGACAAAAGACAGAGAGAGATGTTAGAACACACCGGGTTAAGATTAGTAATTTGTGTGCAATAAATGTATATGAATATATAGAAAACGCCAAATGATTTATTTTAATAATAAAGCAAAATTTGAACCAATGAACACATATGCCATGTTCTAAGATATAGGGTACTAATTTCAGTGTTCTAAAAGTTAAAATGTGCAACAACATACTTAGGATGAGGCTTGAATTTTCCTGATTTATTCAATTCAAGGATAAGCATGATACATCACAAATGATTATAAGATACAATATATATACCAAAATCTGACATGCAGGTTTTTAAGGATAAGGAAGAACATTTGTTTGCAATTAATGGAATCCTCAAATAGATAAAAATTGTATGTATGGTGAAATCTTGAAGATTACAAGAGGGTTTTTGGTAAAGAGCTTTGGCAGTTCCCTGTAAGATCATCTACTAAAAAAAGATTTAATTTTATCACTTGACTAACTTTGACCCACAATTCTAGCAGATGAGAAACATGCATTGTGAGACATCTAAATAAAAGTTAAACATCTTTCAAGATGAAACAACATGTGTTAATTGGAAAATGAAAACAATTACCCTGGAATGGTGAATGCCAATAGTGAAGACAAGAGGTGGCAATATAATAAGAAAAGCAACAGATTCCACTTTCATTCCTTTCACTATGGGTCAAAAGTCTTATTTTTTTCCTGGGGGATAAAAAAAAAAATGTTATGTTGGTGTCATGATAGAAGCATTGAAAGCCAATAGTCTTTGGGAAACAAAATGGTTACGAAAACCTCATGGATGGCTCAACTCACAATTGAATAGACACCATTTCAGTTTGCTTTCTTGAAGTACCTAACCCAAGAAGAAACATGGCCATTTCTAGACATATGTGTACAATGAATTTCAATCAAAAATGTTCAGGCCAGCACAAGAGCCACCAACAAGACAGGAAGAAACGTCTACTGCTGCCAAAGCAAATGACCAAGAGGCCCAGATTCATAGCAGACCCGGATATCGGAGCTATCAGCCAGGTGAAAATAACTCCGTGGAATTGTTGTTGATATTAGATAAAAAGGTTAAAACAGTAGGATTGTGTGAGAAATTGTACGAAAGCAATTGTGATTATTAATCTTACTACATCAACAATTATGAATCAGGAATCACCTACCAAATTAGTAAAGCACAATTCTAGACACATTTGTTGTTGATGAACTTGCAGGCCGGTAAACTGAGGGAAAAAAAAATAGCCTCAGATGTGATTGGCCCCAACCAATAGCCTTGTAGCTTGCATTGAATAAAAAGTAAAAGGGAAAAGTGTTTTCCATTTTAGAAGGGCTCTAATCTTTGCTGTTGCTGTTGGACACTGGTCTCCAATTTTTTTCATCTTTCCAATTGAGACTCACACCAGATAGTCTATAGTGTGCCCTCATATCTTTACCCTTGAACTGGTGGTACACGTTTGGTCCCACTTGTTGTATGGTTGAGTAGATCTTGTCTCTTCAGCCTACAGATGGCTGCAGTAGATTGTTCTCCCTCTGATCCCTCAAACTGCCATTATTGAACCTTCCACCTCTGATCTGTAGATCTGCCTAACAAATCCTTTTGTTAAAGTGCACGTCTATTTCCTATTGATTCTGTTTCTGTAGAGCCGGAATGTGGAAAATCCTATCTATGGAACATACAACAACTAAGTTCAGCCATCATATTAGGGGTGAATTTGATATTTTACCTAGACAGGCCTGGTGGTACAAGTCTATAAACCCAAGACTGTAGGGGGATGAAAGCAGTGGGCCCACAAGTTTAAGCCCGGCCTGGACAACTTAGTGACTTAGCAAAGCTCTGTCTCTAAACCAAAATTTAAAAAAAAGGGGGGGGAGGGGTGGAGGCTGAGGATGTAGCTCAGTGCAAAGATTCTAGAATCAACTTCCAGTACATAAAAAAGTAACAGGTAAAAATTTAATGTCATAAATATCCAAATGCTCCGTGGCAGAAAAAGGTCCCCCATCCCTGCTCTAGAGAATCCCAATTAATGCATATGTGAAAAGACAGAAGCTAAAAGCTTGCTTTTCAAAAAATCATTATAGAAATGAAAAATATTTCGACAGCTTCATTAATAAACTATTATATCAAATCTTTTACTTACGCAAGCATTTATACTCATATTAAAATCTAAAAGTATTAACACAGTCCTTGACAAGAAATTACTCCTTTTAAATATCTAAAAAATATCATTGTTAAAATGCAAGAGTTAAAGTAATTTTTAAAACTAGATTTATCAAACATAACATGCAAACCACAATGTCACCAATTTTAAAGTACACTTTAAACTTTGACCAGTTTGCATGGCTTGGAAATATAAATGGAATCTAATTTTAAAACATTACGCCACAAAGAATTTTATATGCACTTGTGGTCAGCCTCTGTCACTATCAATCATCCATCTGTAGACTTCTGTTTTACACAAGACCTCATTTTTGCTGTTCTTACATTCGTGTGTACATAGATCGTAGAAGCTTGCGTTATCTCACCATTGGTGCACTGTCCTTTATTACATGACTTTTCTAGTTCTTCCCTTGTTTTACACACACACACACACACACACACACACACTCCCTATATATATTCCATTTATGAAACCAATTGAAAACTCCAGCAAGCAGCAATGAAATGTACAACTAAGTGTCCGCTGGAAATAGGTAGAGACTCAGATCACATAACTTAATTAACTATTTAGAGAGGAAGGCCTGGAGGAAATGACGTTTCTAGGGAAGCCAAGGCTGAGTACACTTGTGGACCGCCATATGCAAAGTGCTAGCTTTCATGACCTCAGTATCAACATAGTGTCATCATGTCACGCGGGTTTGTTCCAGCGAAGGATACAAGTTTCCTCAAAGGCAGACATTCCATCTTAGGGGTGAGAAATGAAGATACAGATAGAATAAAATTAATATATATTGATCAAGTCAACCCTGCGGCCCAGTAGCAGATTTGCTGTGTCAAGATGCCCTAGCCCCACCAAGTAAAGGCTCGCTGGTATCAAAACTCCTCTACACAGCTCCTGGCTGCCATCACATGAGCAGCCTAGAGCAAAAGTCCTTTGGCTATTAGGTCCGATCTCAATAATATTAGTCATTTCCTGTATCATCAAAAAAGTAAAAATGAAAAGGGGGCATAAATCTCCATCTCTATTTTGAAATTAAAAATAAAACTTGAAAAGTCAGATGTATAAACATCCATTTCTCTTAAAATAGTTGCAATGTAGAGAATTATATTTTTCTCAGAATATCACATAAATGCAGGTTACCTTCTGGCTACTAATTGGCTACTCTGTCTAAAAAAATGTAGGTAAGTTCAGTCCCCTAATCTTGGCTCTAAAGCATAAGATGTTTTCAATATCTGGTAAGCGATGAAGCAACCTAAATAAATGCCACCCACAATATTGTGAGAAAGTGTAGGCTTAAAAGTACTTAGAGCAATTCAAAATAAGCCAAAGGAAACATAAAACTTAATAGAATCTACAGTATGCCAAAAAAGGGATAAAAATAAATATGAGAGACACATCTTTCTAAAACTGTGATTATTTCTTAAAATAATAAATTGCATTCAATTTCTATAGGGACATAAATGGAAAATTGCTTTGTTATATAATAGGTGTTTCATAATGGAAAAGAACTGAAAACACTTGAAAGTAAGGTGAAGTCATATATTCTGAAACAAAATTTAAAAATATAAAATATATTTTAGAAAACAACTTTCTGTTATTAAAAAGAATGCCTAATAGCAAGCATCCAAATTACAGACACTTCCTCTATTAGAATATCATCTTTCTCCTTGACAATGAGTTTAAGCCTAAAAACAAATAAAACAATATTCATATGAAATCAAATAAATTTTTGAGCAAACAACCAAAATTCATCTAATAGTTGAAAAAATAATATTATGAGAAAGGGTGAAAATATTAAAAACAGAGTAACACAAAAGAGGATTAGTAGTACCCAAAAATCATTCTTACAAGAATTGCTTATTACCCTTAAAAAATAAAGTTTATCACAAAGCAATAAGGAGAGTACAAATCAACAGATCAATTAAAAGCATTTCTGTCTGTTCAATCAAGAAATATCAAAATTCGTTGATGATGTGCATTATTATTAAATTGAGTAATGACGTACTTAGGTGGGATTGTAATGACTTTTAACAAAATATGAATGTCTCCAATAATTAAAATATAAATATTGAAATCAACTCTTCTCTCTCTGTAAGTCAATGTAACAGAAATATTTGCAATTGTGTTAAAAAGACATGTATATAAAGACGTTAAAAGAAACCACACAAAAATGCCAATTTAATGTATATCTTTTTACTTAAATTGCTACATTATAAAACATATAATACAAAAATATGAATGCATGACAAATTAAAATGAATTTATCTTGACATATAAGCTTTGCAAGATGTATTTAAGAAAGTCAATTTATTTAACAGTAAATTTTTTACTAACATTTTGAAAGTATCCGTTCATATACTTACATGTCAACAACACGTTTCACAATAAGGGATGAAATAATTATCCAGCTTGTTGAGAAAGGAAGCTCACTGTGGACCCGAGTCTTGGCATTTGCTGTCTCCCAGAGGGGGCGGTAGTAGGCATGTGTGCGTCTCTGTAAAGACTCAACTGTTATAATTGAATTTTGTAAAGTATGCAGAAAGTGACATATTAAATACAATCTTCTTGTGAACATTATAATTATGGAGAGTTCAGAGAGGAACTTCAGGAACATAGTCATAAATCTTAGTCAAAACTTCATCTGCTTTGTATTTTTAGCCTGAGATAAACAAGGTATTTATCAAATTAATTAACATTCTTTAGGTTTTCATGTGCCAAGAAGCGGTTGGAGGACACTGAATTCCCGTTTGAAACATTTTCGTGTCACTTACAGTAACTCTCTACTCTTTTGATGCTTGTAATTCATTTCCCTAGCCAACGTTCAGGACAATTCTCATGTTACACTCACCAAAGATTTAAGTCTCATTCCTACTTGGTCACTCTCTATGGAAGTGTATCCAAACTCAGTTAATTGACTCAATTTTTTGCCAATCTTCTTGAAAATGTTTATTCTTTGTCCTTGTTAACAAATAAGAAAATATTCATTTAAATGAGTGAATGAGATACTTTAGTGCAAAAGTTAAAAACTAAATAATAGATAGCATGCATTAGATGATTGCTCCTTGAATTCTCACAATGTTCTAATAAATATTTGTTACTTTTTTTAGACAATGTCACATTCTGTCACCCAGGCTGGACTAGAAATCACAGTGATCCATCTGCCTCAGCCTCCAGGTGCTGGGAGTAAACATGTATCACCTCACGCAGCTTAAATGGTGCTGTGGAATGAAACTCAAGGGCCTTGTGCTTGCTAGGCAAGTGCTCTAACCACTGTAAATAAACATTAATAGAGTGTATGATAAAAAACTATCGAATGATTCGGAGGTTATATATTAACATATGTTTTCAGATGTGATAATAGTAAGATAATGTGGGCTGAAAAACATTTCCTCTTGCCCCAACTATCGTATCTCACAGATGATAAATAAATTCATCTATCTGGAAGAGAAACAACTAACCAAACAATTACAGTTATTTAAATTTGCATACTGAAGAAATGATGGTACACCTGCTTTTTCCTTACCTCTTGTGTTCTTGAATAAATTTACTCCCTAGAGTTGTTTGGTGTTAATTATAAAATTTAAAACTTTGGCAATGTATCCTTAAGCTGCCTGACAATGATTAAAATTTTATTGCATCAAGTTCATTAAGCAAATTTCATCAGAATGTGGGTTTATTGTCAATTTTCCCTTGTTCGAGTATTTCCGATACAAATCCATTTTGAACTGCAACAAGGCAGCTGAGGGATAGCAGCAGGACACAACTGCCACTGAAACTGCTGTTATGGTGGAACTCCATAAATGTGGCACAATTACAGTAACAAATGACAGTAGCAATGTGCTATCATCTTTACGTTATTCAATTGACTTAATACAACATTTTAATTGTTTTTTTAATGGTCTACTTGCTTTTACTAATTTAGGTCACTGCTTTTGATTCGACATTATATTTATTTTATTTCTAAAGAAGAACACTCACAATTAAGATGTTAAAAAGTAAATTTCCCACAATGGGAAGAACTGCTTGTGAATCACTTATCGGATGTTTACTGAGACACAGAGGCTAAAATGCAGAGCAGAAAGATGTCTCTTATTTGGGTGATCGCCAATGGAAACAACATGATTAGCAATGGATTTGCTACTTGTCTTCTAACGGTAAATGTACGACTTAGAAAAAAATACGGAAGAGCTTAGTTGCTTTTTCCATTTCTTAAAATTAAGTTATTTTACTGAACTCTTCACATTTAATGGAAAGTATAAACGTCACAACATTTTAAATGTCTCAGAACTGCAATCTGCCACATTATTTTTTATCCAGGAGACTGGGTTAAGCATTCATTTTAGGTTAAACATTAGGGTAATGTAAGCAAATATTATTACTAATAAGAAAACAGTACTGGAATACTGGCAATGCATTCATGGTCTCATACGGTTTTCCTAAGAAAGTTACTTACAAATATTTGCAACCCATTCAGACACCATTCAGGTTCCTCCGTACAGTTACGCACTCTCAGCATCAGCTCAGTTGAATCACCAAAATGACTTGAATGAGATCAGTGCTTTCTTCAGAGAAAGCGCTCACACTTCAATACACGTCCGCTCTACTAGGGGAAGACTTAAGATGCAGGCCCTTATAGAAAGACTGACTTCTGAAACAATTTGAGAAAGAATTAGAAAGAATGAGTTTCCAATAATAACCTTTCGATAGAGAAAAGCTCTTGTATCTCCTCTGCTCTTGGAGACAAGCTTTCCATATCATTGAAGTTTTAAGCTTAGATTGATTGATTGACTGATTGAGACAGGGTTTTGCTCTGTAGTTGGAGCTGATCCTTAACTCACTATGAATGGAGCCCAAGCTGGCCTCAGACTTAGGGCAACTCTCCTGCCTCAGCCTCCAAGCGCTAGAATTACAGATATGTGCCACCACACCCAGATAATTTTTGTGTGGTGCTGGGAGGTCAAACCCAGGACTTTGCACATACTAGGCAAACAGTGTAGCAACCAAGCTAGGCTACCAGCCTTGAGGTTAAATTTTAAAGGTTTAAGTATGTATTGAATTTTAAATGATTTTTTCTTAAAAAATGTGTTGTGTTTGGGTATGTATTTTTCACAAAGAGACAGCAATAGGGAATTGCATTAAGATTTGATACAAAAGTATTTTCTGAGTAATAAAAGACCAAAATACATTGTAAGATTTTTAACAAAATTAACTAACATCTTTTAATATGAAAAAAAATGTTCTGACAGATGCTGAAGATACAATAACAGTAAAAATTTATTCATAGCATAGCAGTTCTTTTTGGGATGTGGTTATAAACCTTTATTTACTTTAGGTCATAATGTGGTTTTTAATGTTTTGAATAAATCCTGAGCTCAATACTTTTTATTCAGCACATTTGGGAAAAATGAAAAATTTACAGGCCTGAGACTGTTCAGAGATTCACAACCCTGAGATCAAACCCACACTGCTTTGGTTTAAGTTTAACGCAAAGTTTTTTTCATCTGTGTGAATTCTGTTGCGTGGTTTTCTATACATGTGCTCCCTGGATTTCCCATGTCCCACTTTATGTCCATGTGTTTAACAAATGCTTGACTCTGTGCACTTATAATGTGCGAGAAAAGCTACTCATTTCTAGTTTAAAATACATAGCTTGAAATAGAAAAAGTACTAAACCATTATGAATATGATTGGTCTAAACTCTACAAGATAAATTGTGATTCCAATTAATGAAATTCTAATAACAAAGTCTTTGCTAGAGATTTTCTATATCATCTCAGAAGTTTTGGTGTTTTTATTATAGCAAAAGGTGAGAAAACTCAATGTTTAGCTAATATATTTTATATGTCTTTTGTGACTATAAATTTAGAAAGAAGACTTTAATACATATGTTGAGCTTTATATTTAATTAGGTGAGTTATATTTTATTAAGGAGAACATATGTATTAATATTCGTTGAACTTTTTTTAAATCAGTTATCTGTTTATACTGAGCTCAAGACAGTTACTTTATTAAGAATATTCCAATCTTGATTATGTCAAGAATTTTTAATAAATGCATTTGCAGAAAAGTATTTAGTTCAAACCAAAATAAAGTCAAAGACACAGAAGTTCTCTCTACACCCCCTGCTCCCGCACCTGTATAGCCTTTCCGGGTGCCACATTCCCTGTCAGAGTAGTACTTGCATCATAATCCTTGAGCCTACACTGACACACCACCAACATAACTGATAAGTTTAGATTGGCACATCACCAACGCTCAAAGTCTAAAATTTACATTAAGGCTATTTGTTTGTTTGCTTGTTTTTTGTTCTTTGGCTTTTATATATTTTTTTTGGTTTAGTAAGCTCAAATATTCTGAATTAACATATAATATTCACCATTCCATTACCATATACAGAATTTTTAACACAATGAAACTGTACCTTAGACTTTTATCAACTAAGTCACACAAACACTGGAGGATGACCTATCAAGGTTATCAAATTATCCTGACAATTCACTTAAATTAAGAAAAGCATTTTTTAAAATTTTATTTTATATGTAAAAACTTGACTGACCTGAAGCCAGTTGTGGTCACACATGCTTGTAATCTCAGCACTCTGGAAGGCTGAGGTAGGTTGATTGCAAGTTTAAATACAACGTATACAACTTAGTGACTTAATAATACTAACTCTCAGAATAAAAAAAAAATAAAAAGGACTGGAGATGTAGCTTGGCGTGAAGGTCCTGAGCTCAAACTCCAATACCCCTACACCAGACCAAAAATGATAAAGTTGTATATGGTTTTTCATTCTATAAATAAAATAGTACTAGTACAAGTTTTCATTAATTATGAAATTAATTCTTATTTCATTAATTATGAAATGATATAAAATATTCTTAAAATTATAGTTATGTAACATTACAACAGTAAGATATTTGGAACTGTTCTTTAGGTCGGATTTTCTATTCTCAATACTGAAATACAAATCTTCATCGTGCTAACTTGGACTTGAAGTCCTCAGGATAGCCTTGTCATTTGTCCAGGATACCATAAAAATATCAGAATTTTCTATGAAAGCAATCATGCCAAACATCCAGAATTGTCTGTCCAAGGAGGCCCACTGATTATAGGACACATTATACAACCTCAAAATAAAGCACGTAGCTTAATGGCATAATCATCTTTTCATGATACCTTTATCTCTATTTCTTTAAATGACTATATTGGTGTTACTGCATTGTGATCTAGCCCTTGGTTAATTACATATTATTTAAAATCAATGTTTTCTGATTCAAGCTCATTCTATAATAATTAGAGGTAACTTCTAGTGTAACCAGAAACAACTTAAGTTCATAATCATATTAAAGAATTATAAACAGCTCTTAAATCACTGATTTTCTTTTCAGTTCTGGATAATTTAGTTCAAAATTCTCCATTATTTGTACAAAGAAGAATAAATTTTTTCTTCAAAAATCATATAATTGAAATAAGAAGAAAAGATATACACTCAAGGAGCATATCTACAATGATTTGTCCTTGGTTAAAATGAACTGAAGTATAGATCATTAATACACAACTATACTTCTCTCAGTAAGGATCTAACTAGATCTATTTTAATGGTATGCAGATTAAACAGGTTAATATCTTCTCAGAAATATCTCCGAGAACTGTTACCTTTCAAGAGGCACTGTTTTGTTCTGAGCCAATGACTAGACTGTTTTCCATCTTCCCAAGCTCGGCACAGGCCTTGAGATCACAGGGCTCTCAGCTGTGACGATGTCAATATTTTTCCCACACATACAGTTTCTCAAAGATCCTCCCTTAATGAACTTCTCTTGAGTTATACAGCTGGAACAGTAATGATTATATATCTTAGAAATAATTTCTTAAAGATAGCAGACTCAGCAGCACACAGATCCTGTATTGGTATAAGCAGGAAACATCTTCCTCGTTTTCTGGTAATGGATTCGGGATTTCCATCTGAGTTCTCTGGATAGTTTAGTGAAAAAAAAAATTGTTTTGCAAATAGCGATTTATCTTTCCTTCCACTAGTATTCTCCCCCTCCCCCCCCCGTCTTTCTGGCTGTGACTAAAACAAGTATTAGCAAGCATTTTTTTTTCTGAAACAGCTGCACTGCTGTGATTAAGCTATTTTTGTTAAATTAACTTGCTTTGTGTCCACATGAAATTATTCTGTATGTATTTAACCATATTATAGATATATGTGTAGAGTCATGTAAACAGATCCTATCACATCCATTTTTAATATAATAATACATTGACAATAAGAATTCAAGTGCTGCATTTTGTCCATTTACCGATTTTATAATTCTGAAATGAAAACTTAACTAAAAGACAGCTTTACACCTGTAGCTTACATTTTTTAGCACTTAATCAAGTGGAGTTAATACACACCCATTCAGAGGCTAGTGATTTTTGAAATTACTATAATTTTTTAACATCAAGAATCACTCTTTTTTCAAGAGGAGCATTGCAGTATTATCTCCCTCTATAACTTTAAATGGGCTACACTGCGGGAAAAGTATTAATTTCTGGAAATCTTAATACTCTTCATTTTTAAATATGTGAATTACATTGCTAACAACATGATTTTTAGATGTCTTTCTATAGTTTGTCTCCCATTCTACTCCTACATTGATACATTGAGAAATCTTACAGGCTTGAACTACATAACGCAAGGACAATCTGCCTAATTCTCGCCTTAATTTTTCCCCAGTCTCATCTGCGCCACCATCTCTTCTGGTTACTTCAAGGCAGCAGCCCCCTAGTGAGTCCCTCTGCTTCTGTCCCTGTCCCTTTCCGATTCACTGTGTTCTCCACATGGCAGAAAGCACTGTCTATTAAAGTGCCCGAATCATGTCAGTCTCCTGCTCTACAGAAAGTAAAAATTTACATAGTGAGAATTGCCTATATTTGAGGTCCTTTTGAAGGTGAATTCAACAGGAAATTCTGATATTATATAAGGAAGCTGAGAAGGCAAATCTGAGAAATTGAAACAAAGATGTGTTCAAATCACATGAGAAAGGAGGAAAAAAAGTAGGATAGGGTTGAGAAAGAAAGATAAAGGTTCAATTTTGCTTTTGTCGGGTTTAATATATCATTGGGATGTCCAAATTAATAAAATAGGTAATTGCATATGTGTTAAGAGGTCAGGATAAAACTCGATTCTTGAGAAAAAATTTGGGAGATATTTTTGCAGTAAGGATATTACGTATGCACACCACAAGACGGAAGTTGAAACACTGACAAGTGGGAACGTTCCAACATTCAGAGACAGTAGAGAGAGAAGAGAGCAGAGTGGTACACAAACAAAGCCATAGTGCGATGTCTACTAGAGAAAGTAAATTAATGAGCAAACATGATAATATCCCGTGAAATATTATGTACCGTGCAAACTGAACATTGATTATTCAATTGAACAGCACTTGCATTACAGATAACATGTATTAGAGTTTCTCTGAAAGGATGGACACCCGAACTGTGGTAGGAGCGGGATTAGAAGTAATAAGGAAAAATACATTGGAAGTACTGTTGACGGGATTGGACAAGTCTGGCTGCAAAAGACGACACCTGCTGCTCCACCTATAAAAATGGGGAAAAATTAGGGTCCAGACCAGAACACCAGAAGGTAAAAATAGTGAAGTGGAAAAAGAAGGAAATGCCAAGACCAGGGAAATGGCCACATTAATGAGAATTTCTCTCCACAGAAAGATGCAATAAATATCAAAAAAATTGAAAACTTTTAGAAGAATATTATTGAGTAGAGAAGAGATAGTGCTGTAAGGAAGTTATGATTATAAAGGGCCATAAAATTGACTCAAATTTCATTTAAAAAGACAGAGGAATCTGGCTTTCAACTTTATTAAACATATATATGGTTGTGGGAATTTGGGACCTGTCTCTGTTAATAACTCTGGATTTCTCCAAAGTCAGAAAAAATAATCATCCACTGAGACTGAAATGTAGGGTTTTGAGAAAAAGCTTGAAAATTGTAATCTATTGCAAAAGACGAGTAGAAGCTAAGGAGGAGCTTATGTAAGATTTGCTATCATCACACTACCACTCCTGCTCATTCCCTGCCTTTCTTCTTTCTTGCAGACAATTTTACCTGAATGATGGAGGATAACTAAGCAAAATTTTGATGTTAACTTGGATGAATTTGTTCAATGGATTACACAGAAGCAAAATCAGGCAAAGGATCGGGGAAACAATAAAAAGGCATAAAGTGTGAACTGTGACACTTAAGGTGTTAAGAGTTTATAAAGACACCAAGCAAATGACCTATAGTGAAAAAGTGGTGATTTGTTACAGAAGGAAGTGGTGCTAGAATATCACCATTTGGAATAATCAAAAAGATAGGACTGGGAACAAAAAGTTGAATGCTAAAATTGTAAATCGGGAGCCACGAATCCCAAATGCTTTGCAGCAGAAAAAAATGCGGGCAGTAGAGGAGAAACAGTATTTGAGATTAGTGAACCAAAGGCCATTTCGTAGAAAATCTGTGAGACAACAGAAAAAGTAGAGAAAGTAAAATTTGTGGAAGAGCATTTGATTCTACAGTCCATGGAGCCAAAACTGGAACACTCTTTTGTCAGAAACATAAGCAGCCATGTGACATTTAAGACTAAAATAAAACAAAAATGCATTTGTTTCATATTTCATTTCTTGATGGAATCTTGATAGATAAATTTATCTTCACTCTTGTGTCTACAAAAAAAAAAACTATTTATGGTTCCCACAAACATCCAATAGCGCTGGATTTAAAGTTCCATATGTTTTTGAGAATTTTAAGAAGCAATAATAAACAACATGTTTAATCTTTCTCCTCTTTGTAAGACACACGTGCGCATGTGCGTGTGTGTGTGTGCGCACACACACACACACACACACACACACACACACACACACTTAAGCTACTTCAGCTGGGTGAGCTCCAGGTTCCACAAAGTCCCACATCTGCCTCTCGATTTGTACCTTTGATTAGTGACACCAATTTTTAAACATCCTTGCTTCTTTTCTTTGTTACTCACATCCAAAAATAACTAGTGTCTTATATGGAAAGGATGGAAAGATCACAGCCAAATTCAAACAATTTGAAATTGTCCTTTGAAGCATGAATTAACACATCTTTCATCTCTTAAGTTTTAAAAGTAATAAGAAAATATTTGCCTTCAGAACACTGCCAACTCTAGGAAGAAAGGAGTATAAATATATTTAGGTAGAGAAAAAAAATCTTCAGTTAAAATCACATATTCAAACTGAACTATATTTTACTTGCAGTGTGTACAACCTTTTCTGTGACCACTGAAATGGGTCCTACAATAAGCCGACAGCGGTATTTTTACATTGTTCTCCGTGTTTTTGTTCTGCTCACAAGCTGTCACTGGCTCCTCTAGTATGCTCACTCTTCTCCATATGACCCTAGAGATTTCCCAGGTGGCCTCTTTTTTTTCCAAATATAAAAAGTCTCCTTATTTTTAGTATGTTCAAACTGCCATGTCATTTTTAAACAGCTTGACAATATTAATCATTCTATATTTAAAGCTTAGACATAGAACAAGGTGGGAAAAGTGAATGTGGAAGAGACCGAATGGCCTGTGCACGGCACAGTGCAGAGCTCTGATTTTCAACTCAAACTAGAAGTGAGCCGAGACGATGCTACACGTCGTGACCAGAGCGACGTTAAAGAAAAGCTGGGGCGATGCCTCTCCTAAGTGCTGTTTTTCCTTTTGCAGAGCTCAGTGCAGCATATGAGAAGATTTTCTTCGAATTGACGTTTTTCAAAATATTTTATTTATGGGAAAATGAATAACATGAGAATAAAAAAAGAAGTATACATTGTGCACTTCTTCAATTTCATTGGAAGTTTTATTTCCATCAGATGAAAATCCAGTAGCAAAGTAGAAATGTGTCTAAAACATGTTCAATTTTTGCCATTAGTCATAAAAAGCATCAGATTTTGTCATATCACCACCACATCCAACTCTTCACAAAGATTAAGTTACAAAAACATGCTGTAATTGAGAACATAATATACCCAAGCATTTAATATATTTAAATATCTTAGAAGCTAATTTAAATTTTTCACTTTAAAGCCACTGTGAAAAGATTCAACATTTGTAGATAATAATCAAGGATCGAGCTCTAGATACTTCATTAGCATTGTTTCTTAACCGAATTCTCAAAGACTAGTGAGTATGAATAGAAATTGGTAGCAGAAATAAAGCTGACAAGGGCTTGCGGTGCAGCTTAGTAGCTAAAGCATTTGCCTGGAATGTGCAAGTCCCTGGGATTGAATCCCCAGCACCACATAAAGGTTTGCTAGCAGGGCCTGGAAGTATTTGCCTCTAATCCCAGCACTCAGGAGGCCGGGGCAAGAGAACTACAGAGCTAACAACCATCCTGGGCTACAGAGGGAATCTATGGCTAGCCAGGGCTACAAGGAAAGACCCGGCCGCGAAAAATAAATAAATAAATAAATAATAAAAAAAGGGATAACACTGACATACTCCTACTACATGTAGAAAATAGAGAATGTGTTGAGTAGCAGGACAGCATTATCTCTTTAACATGCAAATTGCACGTAGGTGATGGCTTCCTAACACTTTCCCTGCCAAGACGGCACTATCAGGAACATGTATGCTTGGGTACCACACGCAAAAACAGCCACATGATAATGGTGATGATGCTTGCAGATGGTGAGATGAAATCACACTTAAATGAAATTACCATTGAGACAAAAATTACCATATCTGCTTCTTTTTAAAAAAACATCATATTTCTCTTAATATTTTATAACTATGACTGTCATATTTATGAGTAAAAATTTATATTTTAATAACTCTAAAAATACATTTATGAAATTCACATTTACACAGATATTGATTATACTACTATTAAAAGATTGAGAAACATGTGAACCTTATATAAGCCACGAATTTTGACCACCCATCCCTCAACTTCACAAGAAGCCATAGTAATATATTTAATAATCTAATCGATCAGTCAAGCTTCCCACATCCCTTCTTACTCTATTAAGAAACATTACCAGAATCCAAAGGTGAACAACAAAAATAAACCAGCCACAGAAAGAAGGCGAGATGAACCATAATGACAATGTATTTTGAATGATAAAGTTTTCTCTAGATTGTGGTTAGTGTAAAGACTTATTTAAGCTGTGCCTAGAAAGAATGGCAAGATAATTTAGCAACATAATTTTAAAATGAACATCTCCCTGCATTTTACTTTTATTTCTAGTATCTTTCATCCAAAATCGTAGTCGGAAGCAGATGTGCTGATATCACAGAGCCAGCATCATCGTCTTTAATGTGAATTTGCCTTTTCTAAAAAAGAAGTTTTAAATCCTTCAGATATTCTAATCATGAAGCTGTTCAAAATGCTTTAAAATGTGTTGGTTTTGGACCATCTTCCTGTATGAACTTAAAAGCTACAGAACAAAGTGTCACATTGTACCATATTCATTGTCTTTGACAAAAATATAATTGCCACTTGCCTAACTTGGGACTACTCTTTTCTCATAAAACATTTTAATATAACATAAAAAGTATAAGCTTTAGAGATAGCCTGAGCTCTAAGTTTCTGTTCTGCCTGATGCACTAGATCATGCTCTTTAAAACCTCGGAACCTTATTTTCATTATCTGAGAAAAGTAAATAAAACACACATTAAAATTTTGCTGTGAGGAACAAATCGGAAAATCAGACATCCTTGTAAGAGGCATGTTCTCGAGTCCTGATAATCACTTCGCAGAATAAATTCCCCTTATTCTTTTCTCACATTGAAATTCATATCTAAGAAAAAGAAAACACTCCATCGCTAAGGGTATTAAGTGAACATATGGAGAAAATTAAGGGAATATTTAACAAAGTATCCTGAGAAGTTGTAACATTCTTGGAACAAATTTACTTAGCAGCATTCTAAACTCTCACAAGTTACTGAATTTTAAAAGGAAACATTCACTTTCTTGCCTATAGTGAGACAGGTTAGGGACTATGTAGTATCAAAGAGCATTATATTAAAATCATAACAGGTAATGTCATAGATATCTGCTTCTTTCACACACAAGAATGGAAATAAAAGTACCCGGCTTCCTCCTCTGTGACACAGGAGGTCCCTGGGGTCCAGTACAGTGCCTCACAGACACTGGAGCACAGATAGAGGTTCCAGGTTTTGGAAACACCACTGAGAACATTGCATATATTTAAGGGGAAAAAAACACTATGATATCCTAACCTGATTACTGCATAGTTTGTACGATTTGATTGTTCAGTCTTACGCACATATACTCTCCGATAAGCTAATCGACTGTTATTGAGAAGAGAAACATGATACAGACTTAACAAACTGTTAAGAAGTTCCTGCATTTCAATTTGACATTAATATTCTGTTAAATCTACAAGGTAGAGGAGCCATTCTCCAATATGTTTAGAGGTGTTCAGAAATTTAAATCTCAAACATACAGGAAAGAATACAGAACACCCTAAGTTAACATGTAAAATGTAATTGAGGACAGCTTAGGAAATTTTTCTTGTGAAACTATTCTGTTGCTACTGAACCTTATACATTTAGTTATAACTGTTATAATTTTCTTGGAAGGTCCTTTTTTGCCCTGATTTCTGAATTATTTGCTTTGGAAAAAACGAGAAAGGAAGGGCCAGTGCTGTGAAAATGGGAAGCATCCCTTTGTACTCTCCGCTTCGTAATTTGCTCTGGGATTTCGCTTTCTTTAGAAGTGCCTCTTCAGTCAAGAGGTCACCCATTTTTTCTTAGTTAAGTTTAGGTAATTCCCCTCATTTCATGAAGACACATCTGGAAATGCAAGCGTTTCTTCAGGTTGATCGCTCCACACGCCTGCTGACTCAGTTACATCCGGCCCTGGGGATCTCCGTGCAGGACCAGGAGTCTTTTCCAAAGGTGATAAATTTGCGTGATTGAAGCACAGGTTTCACGGGATCCGTTATTATCAACCAAAGGAGCTATTAAAGTCTTCCACTTTCTGAAAATATTATTTGTGAACACATTTTAAAATGATTTCTCCATGATAGGAATGGGATTTTTCAAACCTGTGAAATAACTCGTACATAAAATTGTACCGAAATAAGGAATAAAATAAATTGCATGTTGTTTGATTCTCTCCGGATCTTCGTTTTGTGGTGGGTGATTTCGTATATACAAGATTCAACTTGTGTCTTAAAACTGAATTTCATTGCAGCGACGAAGAAAGATGAAAAGAAAACTGGATGTTAGCTTTTTGATCACGCAGCGTTTGAAACAAGTTACAAGGCTTGTACTCATCACAGAGAAATGTCACAAAGTATAAATCGCACAAGATGCCTCCGACAGCAATGATATTATTTAGAATCTTCACAAACCACTTCCACTTCCTGCACAAATGAAGACATAGGAAGCAGAGCGAGGCTTTACCCAACACCCAACACAGTTTAACACGGACTTGAAAAGACACGATCAGACATTCTCACGAGCTCCACACTTGGGAGGTGTATGTGTCTGGAGGGTTAGAGCAAGAGGTGTCAAACCGCTAACAGCAGTTAAAGAAACGGGATTTTGAGAACCTCATGGAATACATGGATTAAATCACACTGTAGTTTCACATCATAAAGAACGAAGAAAGCGAAGAGTCAGAAGGTAACCCAAATTGAACAGATCAGGACTCAGTTCAAAACATGGCTGGCTATTTTAAGAACAAGTCAAAGGCGAAGAGGATTTTACTATGTGATTTGCTGGAGGAGTAAAGAGAAGAGGCGAAGTGTCTTTGAATGTTCTCTTGGTGACTTTTAGGAGTCCTAGGAATTTTGCACACTCAAAATTCAAACGCCCTTCTAAGGCAAAGCTGGAAATGGAAAAAATAGTAACATCTACAAAAAGTAGGAAGGAAATTGAAAACTAAATAGACATTAAGGGCAAAGAGAGATTATCCACCTAAAAATGAGAACGAAAATAGAGGAGACACATCCGAGAGAGTAGATGCACACCGTTTTTGTTTTGTAATTTGAGTGTCTTAGTTGGTTCAACTGTTCAGTCAAGCACTCTGTGGGTTTATCATCAACAAGATGACAGAACCCTTTTCTTGTCCTAATTTGAGCAGGTTTTGGTTGAAAATCTGGATATCCTGCAGAGATAAAAAGATGACAGACTTACTTACTTACTTACTTACTTAATTTGTATTACTAGACCTGCACTCGGGGCTGTTGCACTGAATTTTGTCTCAGTAAAATTCTATTTTAATATTTTTAAGTCAGATTTGTTAAGCTGCCCAGGCTGGGCTTAAATTCGCAATCTTCCTTTCTTGGTCTTTAATTATGTTGACATTGTACATGTACACCCAAGCTGACTCTTGGCTTACTTAAATTTTGTACATGAGGTTGTACATCGAAATATATCAGAAAGGCAATAAAAGTCTCGATGACATGAATGACAATGAATTGATACGTGCTTCAACTAGTTGATGTCTGTTTGAAACTTTATGAGGTAATTACATCTAATGTGAATATACTTGAATTTTTCTACAATAATATTCATTTTTACCATGACTAGAAAATATTAGAGAAATACAGCTTACTGACTTCGGACAGAAAAATATATCGAGCTACAACTTTAAAACTTCCCAACAAAAATTTATCTTAGCAATTAAGTTTAATTTCCATATGAACAACATTCAAAAATTATCCAACAAATTTGAAGGAACTCTATGTTAGCAAATTATTATTAAATTGTCAATTTTAAATCACAGTACAATAAAAGTTAATTATTTTTATAACCTTTAAAAATTAAAGTATGCCCAGTAATTGAAAATATATTCTAGATAGAAATCTCACCAGGTTCTTTAGACATTATGAGTTTTCTCTCAAAATTGTATCATGTATTAGACAACCAGAAACTGAATAATTGTCATCTTATAAATTTCTTTCATACTTTTATTCATAGGGCACTGATATATTAATAATGCAATGCTAATAAATAGGTCATCTCCCTTTCTATAGTAATATAATCTCCTCACTGAAACCCTGAGAATGTTGCAGTTCTTAGTTGTCTAATAATTTTATAAGGTGTATATTAGTCATTTGTAAAATGTTCCAAGGCATTTTTAATTATATTTTCAGAAAAGTACAGATAATCCGAAGCTTCTATGATTTTTGCTACTACATATATAATTTAATATATATTTTGTTATTACTAACTACAAAAAGAATGTGTTTTCAAAATAAAGTCACATCTGACATGAGTATCTAGAATCAATGTGGTAATCAAATTTTATGTGACATTACAACAAAATTGCTATAAAACTCCCTTCAATCTCAAAGAAAAAATATCTCTTACTAATGTCAGTGAAGTCTGACTGGATTTTATTCATGCAGAGATATTTATTAATTTTCATAGGTTATAAATTTTTCAAATTAAAACTTGGAGGAGGGTTATCAGAGACATGGATAGAGACAGAAAGTCTTCAATTTTTATACTTACAGCTGCTCATAAAACATGTACTCATCACCACTGTGTCTTACAAAAGTAAAATATAAAATATTATATATTGGAAGAAAATAATTTCAAAGGAAAGCTTTTTTCACTTTATACATATTTTTAAGAATAAAGCTGTTTCCTCTTTAGACCATTTCATTGCGTGTGAAGGGTTTAGCAGATGGCATTTTAGAATAGGTAGCTTATCTTAGTTGGATAGAAATAAAATCAGGATGCTCTGCTTGTGTTCTCAATATTCTGAAAATCAAATGTCTCTGGGTTTTTATTAAACTAACTTGCAAATTTTTTTCAATCAACATCTGCTTTCTAATTGACATTACCTTATAGATACTCTGAATAACACAAGAGTTAAAAAAATTGTTGGAAGATGTTGCTTATGTCAAAGTATTTAAACATTTTATGGTCCAGTTTATAATATCCTCGGGATGGATACATATAACCTAGACAGTATACTGAACAAAAATCTAAAAGAATTTTGTGATCCGACACTAACAAACTTACTTTGTTTTCCGGGAAAATGAGGAAGAGATTTGACCTCTTTTTTCTCCAGGGTGATTAAGCTAAGTACAGCTGTTCATCTCCAGCGTCATCTAGATTTTATGAAAATACTGAATGCTATAAAATATACAAATTTGTCACAAATAAAAACACTGATTTCAATATAGATACTGCTGCCACTGAGAATTATTAAATATCAATCTGGGGGTTTAAATATTTAAATATTGAATCTCTCGTAATTCCCGATATTGTTTGGATGAGCAGCAATCTTGAAATGACGTTCAGGATTTTAGGGAATCAGGGGAAGTTGCTTGAGAGCATCCACGGTAATTTGGGTAGCGCTTCCAATTCCAAGAGCAACCAATACAATATTGCACTTTATTGTTTAACGGAAGAAATATTGCATTAGTTGGTAACTTGAAGACCTAGAATTGAGGTCGAGTACTCTCATCTCTTGATTCTTTTGTTCAAGTTTGCACACATAATTGATCATGATGTCATTTGTATCCAAAATCAAACATTCCCTGGAGATTCCATGTTAGACAACAGCAGAGTCAGTAAGAGGTAGGTAGTTCCCCAACCTAAGTATGCAGTTTCCAGTCTTCTCAGCAGTATTTTTTTACAGGAATATATTTAGTTTCTTCTTAATATTGTTGAGTGAGGACATCTGAGGAGCACATTCTGTAATCACAATCAAAATGCATAAACAAACTGTAATGTTTACCTACAAAGCCATGTTTCATGAATTTGAAGCTGAGGTCAACTGGCTTCTGTGTGCCAGTGCATGCAGATATGTTGATTTAAGAATTAGTTTCAGGGGCTGGAAGAATGACTCAACCGTTAAAGCCCTTGCCTAACAAGTACAAAGTACCTGAGTTCGATTCCCCAGCACCATATAAAGTCAGGCAGGCATGGTGGCACTTGTCTGTTCATCCTGAGGCTAAGGTAGAAGGACTTCCTTGAGCCTAAGGTCAGCCTGGGATCCATCCTGAGTTCAGAACCAGCCTGAGCTACAGGACACCTTGTCTCAAAAAAAGAATTATTTTCAAAATTGTATAAAAATAATGATGATGTTGATCAGTAAAAAGAGAAACACACAAACATTTCATGATTATGTTTTGTTAGGTCCTTTCTTTTTTAGGTTAAACAGCTGTTGTTTAAAAAAAAAAAATTATTCTGAAGTGCTTCCCAGCAACTTTCCCACCCAAAATAGACTGGAATTTTATATAACTGTCAGATGGGCTACGATAACTATTCTTTGAGGTTTCATGTTTTATTCACCATTTCACTACATCCAGTATTTATAATCCTATTAGCATTGCTAAACTGAAATACATATAGTGATGGCCAGGAAACCATTAATTCTTTAGTAAACACTGAAAGATTTAGGAAGGGCTCAAAATTATTGAAAACTACAGGGTAAATAATCATTTCTATCAAAAAGGGAATATCATTGTAAATTTGTTTTTGCTACCCTAGGTGTGCCATTTATTTATTTCCTTCTGACGAAATGATTAATTAAAGAGGTGTCTTTTTTTTTAACCTGATAAGTGTTCTTTGCACTTAATTTAGCACTGTTGAAAGGTCAAGGTTCTCTGGGAAACACAAGTAAGTTAAATTTTCAGATCAAAGGGCATCAATATTATTCTAAAGGCTTATCACAGTATTCAAAATGCAGCAAAAATGTTCATGAATGTTCAAGCACAAGCAAAGGTATGAATTCATTGTTAAATCTGTCTTCAAAATCTTTCTGTTCCATGAGACTAAATTCAAAATGTTAACCAATATTGGCTAAACTTTTCATTTTTTAAACTGTGAGTTGCCTTTAGTGGGAATGTTTATGAAACGGTATTTTTATTAAATTAATTAATTAACCTATATTATAAAAGACTCACCTGAAGCCAAACTATAAATTTGCCTGTGTTCCCAAAGATTTACACTCCATTAACATTTAGAATTTGTGAAAGGTAAAAGTTGAAAAAAAAAAGTGTTTGTGAAAGGGATAAGGGAGTTGGCGTGACACCAAGAGTCTTTCAAGGAGGGCAATTTTAGAAAAAAGTGCTTATAGAAATATAGGGTTTCTGAGACCATGACCAGGTGTTTCTGGCTAGGCTTCCGGTTCTCCAAGGGAGATGTGTCATGCTCAGGATATAGAAAGGGCACAAAACACTGTTACCAAGCAGTATTCACAAAGGCAGTATTTACAAAATTTAATGTGTTCATTAAACCTTTGTTTCAAAAGGAGTAGACCTTAAATCTTCAAGTGTGCATGAATTTTCCACCTGCTAATGTTACAATGTATGTCTCGTTTCGTCCATGTTATCTTCTCTTCACATTGCAGTGACGTTCTGTCTTTCTCCTTACTGTCTCGAGTTCAGTGCTCATTTCACTCATTGCCAGCTTCAATGGCATGAAAAAAGGCTACATAAGCACCTTTGCAATGCCCACATGTGTGCACACACGCTCATGTGGATAATCCAAGGGATTCATTCTCAGATAGTCGAGCAACAGCCTGGCTCAGCAAAAAAAAAAAAAAAAAAAAAAAAAAGACTGCGAAGTATCAGATGCTGAAATTCCTCAGCAGCATCATGGCAAATGCATTCAAGCACACAGCACCCAAAGGCTAACATGACTATGAAACTGAAAGGGGTTTGGTTCTTCAACAATCCCTCCCATGCAAATAACTGCAAGGGCATTTGAATGAATGAGAGACACGAACATACTTTCCGTTTATTTGTGACCATCTTTTTCTGTCAAGCAATATAGGAGATGTCTGTTTCCTCAATATCTTTAATGAAACTTTCACATGTTGCCAAATGCAAGTATACAAACTGAGAGGTCAATAATTTACTCAGTGTCAAATTCAATGTTCCTGCACCTTGGGTAATCAAAGTTCCCTGACCACCTGTCTCTAGGTTTGGTCACTCAGTTTCTGCATATATAGCCTATCATATGGTGGAGAAGACCCATTCAAGGTAGCGCCTTCCTTGTGGAATATATTTTTTAAAAAGAATAAGCCAAATTCGTGCTTCCCTACCTTCCTATACCATCACTACAGTGCCTGTATGTAAGGTAAAATCTGGAGCCTGGGAACCTTCTCTTAGCATGTTTATACTGAGACTTCTGGCATGCAGTAAGAGTGGAATACCTGCTTGGGCCAGGATGTTGTACTTGCAACGGTGAAAGCTCCCTATATAAGAAATAAGGAGACTGTTGTCACTGGGACACCTAGCTCTCCAAGTTTTGTGAGTCCCAAGACTGTGCCTTTTAATCACAGTAGCATCAAGAGACTTAGATGTCTGGATCTCTTGTCCTCCCAGATAATGGGAATTATGTAATATCCTGGTAAAACCATTCGTATGTTCACTCTGTGAGATGCGGCTTGTGTATCTGGCTATGAAGAGCCTTTACTAAGCTTCTAGGTGAGGCACAAGCCTTCTGAAAACATCCTGAAAGCTGTTTATTTTCACCTGGACAGGTGAATCCTTTATTAATTCATCTTTACTCATTTCAGTCGTACAGAAAATGCACATTTTCCCACATTTTGGTGGCTATCAAAGCTAATCATCACTCTTATGCAGAAAAATTAATTATACTGTCAGGTTGTTCTTACACCAGACACACCCTAGAAGCCAATACCCCAGCCACCCCCTTTCATGTTCTCTAACCTCAGTAGGCAGAAGAGCCTTGGTGCAGAGTGAGGGCACCCCTTCATGTCCCAGAAGCACCTCTGCTGGGGACCGCATATTTGTCCTTGGCTCCCTTCAAACCTGCTAAGAGCTATTACCTCACCCCCAATTTGATTCCTCACTCGTATATTCCACACAGATTTTAAAGAGGTGTTTTGCTGCAATTGGCAATCACTGTGACGCCACGATCTACAATTTATCACAGTGATGGGCAAAATTGATGAATGTGAGTCATGATGAAAGTTGACGAAATATTGCTTCTCACATCAGAGTATATCAAGCCAGTAGCTAAAATTCTGTGTGCCGGAGTCAGAACGCACGCCTACAGGTATTCTACGTGCTGTGTGTAACTTCTGTAAGGGCTTCTGTGACAGTGGTTGACAACAGAACCATATTGCATTATACAAATTCAGAATATTAAGGGAAAACAAAGGACTTTGAAGCTGTCTCAAAGAAGAAGAGAGAAGGCATTAATGAAAAGTTTAAGTGATTATAGTGGGTTCAGTCTTCTCAATATCAAACACGAGAAGACAGACATTCAAGGGCCAACTATTTCCTGGCAGAGCCATGCAGTGAGCCAAGAAAAGGCTGGGGCTGACTCAGGGATCTGGGAAAGATTTCTTAGTTAAAAAAAAAAAAAATCAAGTGTTGAAAGTGTGTGAACACACTGAGTCAACTTTTCGGCAAGTGAAAAAGAGAGTCCTGAATTAGCAACAAATAAACAGAAAAATTAGCATGCATTTGCATGTTGCATGTTTATACAGCAGCCATAGGGAAACAAGGCGATAATTGACTCTAATTGAAACCCATGGTAGTGCAGGAAAGGAAAAGCAATCAAAGATTCTCAAGGAAACGGCGCTTCCAAAATCATGTAAATACAACACTGGCTGCAATGGAATAATGTAAGAAGGTGAGGTGATAGTTCCTTCTACATGCCAGGATAGCCTATCCCTTCATTCCGGACTATGTCCACTCTGATTGGTCAGAGCAAGAGCTGCACGTGATAAAGTATTTTCTCTGCATTCATGTTCGTCCCGCATGTACAGTGCAGAATCGTGTGAAAGAGTCAGGGGAAAACGTGTGTAGCAGGCGTGGAAGGATGTGTAGTGAGGTAATGGTAATCCTTAGCTTTTATGTTTGATAATATAAATCATTATCTAAACCCAGAAATCAAAATATTCCCCTGCAAACATGCCATTTTAAAAATGTCTAGAGGGCTGGAAGAATAGCTCAGCAGTTAAAGGACTTGCCTCCCAAGCTCAAGGCCCTGAGTTTACTTCTCCAGTACCACATGGTGGCACATGCCTATAATCTTAGCACTTGGGAGGCTGAGGCAGGATTGCTATGTGTTCAAAGCTAGGCTGAGCAGTGTAATGAGTTCATGACCAGCCTAAACTCAGCAAAACCCTGTCTCAGAAAAAAACCCTACATATATGTGTGTGTGTGTGTATATATATATATATATATATATATATATATATATATATATATATATTCTAGAAAAGCAATAACATCTATAAGAAGGGTGATACAAAGGAAATATTTAACGTGAAAAACATAGTTACTTAAATCTAAAGTTCTCAGGCACACACACACGCATACATAATTATATACATATATAAATATATAATTTGGATTAAAAAATGAAGCCTGCAGATTTCTTGTATTTGAACATCCGATGGATAAGTTTGTGCTGAGAATTACTGCATGCTGGATTAGATATCAAATTTAAATAAAAAGATAATTGGTTTGGAGTCTGTCTTTAAAATAAACCCCCCGGGGTAAGGTTCAATAGCAAGTAATATAAACCACGCTTTAGTATATTTTAACATGCTTGATGCAAAAAACCAAAATCAAACTAATTTAACCCTCTTTTGATCCCATATTTTTCTTCAAAAATGTCTCCAGATATTTTAATCCTTTAAAATTCCCCCTCCCACTCCCACTAACAGGAAAATTGCTTTTAAAAGTAGAATAAATTTACCATCTCCAAATGCTTTCCTTTTGCTTCATCTTTAATCTCTTTAATCAAATATGGTCCCTACCATTCTGTAAAAATTCACCATGGAAAGATATTCAGTGACTCCTCCCTCAGGATATACAATGTGGTGTTCTTTGACCTCACTACATTTTGCTTATGAGTAGAAATGGAAGCCATAAATTTCTCACTTCTTCCCAAAAAAAAACTCTTCTTTAATATACATTCTAGAATGTTCCACTACTGAAATTTCCTCCATATCTCCCTCTTCCTCTGACACTCTCCACTTCTTCCTCGCTTATTCCTGAACATTGGGATGCCCCCTGTCTCCACCCTACCCGCTGTGTCCACCTACACATCAGTTTGTGATTAGTCTTTCTGCCTTGACCCATGTGCCAAGCGTGTGTGAAGTTTTTAAGCCTCTCCTTTAAAATCCATGCTCGATTTTTTAAAAATATACTGAACAAAAAGTCCTTTGGATAATATAATAGGTAGTTCAATATTTTTAAAAACTAAATTGGTCTCCTCTATCCTCTGCCACCCACGTTAATACTCACCCCCATTCCAAGCTCCCAGTCTACAATTAGAGGTAAATGGCACTCCCCGGTCTCTATCATCAAAACAAAAAATAAAATAAAATAAAATAAAATAAAATAAAACATATAATGTGCTCTACTGCTCCCTGCCTTGACCAGGCTAAAAACGTCTCCTACCTATTTTGTTTTAACAGCTGACATCCCTGTTTCTTCTTTTACTTCCTTTCAGTGTATCCTTAATACAGACAGAAGCTGGAGTGATATTTTAAAAAACATGTCAGCCTATGTCACTCGTCTGCTCAAACCCCCCTGTGGTTATTCATCTCATTAAAAGTTTGGGCTTTGGATGGCTCACAAAGCCCCGCACCGCTGCACCTTCAGAAACTCTGAGTCATCTGCTCAGCTCCTGTCCCACGCTCACTTCACTCAGCCCCACAGGGCTCAGCGCTCCTTTGTATCTGGTTTTCATCTTCCAGATAATCTGCATGCTGCCTGCTTCTCCACTCTCCTATAAGCCTACTGACTCAGTCAGTCCTCATTTTTCAGTCTACTTGCAATGGAATAAATAGCCTTTCCATGTCCTTTATTCCTTCCTGCTGTTTTTGGGTGGAATTTTTACCTGAAATATATCCTAATTATTGCTCTATGCTTTTGGTCACTCCCCAACAATATAGAGTATAAGCTCCCTGAAGTCAGAAATTGCTGTTCATTTTATTTATTGCTACATGTCTGGGGTTAAGGAAAGATTTCTCAGATGAATGAATAAGAAGTCGCTATTAAAAGGATGGTGCATTTTATGATGGAGAATTCTTAATGGAGGAAATGAGCTGTATTTTTTATTTTTTTATTTTACATGTAGGTTTTGGAAAGTAGTGTGAAAAAAACTTATGCCCATGACTACAAATGTTTGTATTGTAGTGGGCATGAGGCTCATTTAAAGTATCTGCCTCTAATCTCAACTCACTGCTCAAGAGCACTCAAAAGTACATCAACTGTGTCCACGGTCACGTGTTTATTCTCTGCCCAAAGCGGCTATTCTGAATTCACCCTAGCCCTGGGGATTCACTCATGTTTACTGAGACGACCCGTCATCGGCATGCTATTGTAGGTGTTCAAAGAAGAAAAATCAAACGGTGAAATTCTCTTATTTTTTTACATTCTAACATGGTCAGAAAGTAGCCTTTGCCCTCTGATCCTGAGCTCTCCCAAGAGTGTGGAGCACCGCCTCCAGAAGGCAGGGCTTAGGAGGAGAGTGCCCATTGACAAGAAAGACTTCTGGATGTATTCCTATTTTTTTTTCCAATAAAAATTATATCTAAGAGAAGGACATCTGTCACTCTCACAATACTAACCAGAAAATGCATTCCTTTTGCATGTCAATGTTGACTTACATGTATTTGTTATGTAATTTGCATTGTAATCCCACACAACTTTATTTTCAATGTGCTCCTTTTCTACTATGAGTAACACTTGGTTTTACTCCTGTATCTCATTCACATATTACTTTGTTTCTTTATTCATTTATTTATTTTTTAAGCACTTACTTCTTGGCCCCAGCCCATGCAGTCAGCTATTCTTGCTTGTTCCCTGCTAAAGTCTACAATTAGCCATTTCTGCAAAGAGTCCTTTCCTTTGTAGGAGATCATTTTGTTTCTGAAGGCTGTTACATAAAACTAGAATTTGGTTGCTTCCAGTTGACAGAACAGGGAGACATATGTGTGTGTGGAAACCTCCATCCATACTGACATCTGCGAATGTAAACACCATACATGAGCAAAATACGGGCCTATGCTACTGTCTCAACTCCAGTCCATAATCTTGCAACCATCCCTGCCTCCTTCCTGGCTTGTCTGTAATATTGTAATTGTCATGTCAACTGTGTTCTAGAAATCTGACTCACACTTAATAGAATTCTTCAATTCCAGAACACGTGGCTAGTGGCTTAAGAAATGTTAACCCGCAGGGAACAACCTCTTCAGAAGCGTGTCCTACTTTTACACAATTTCCTGTTCAAGTGTCCGCTCTTTTTCACATCTATTTGAGTATCCAACATCCTCATACACTCCATTCAGAGAAGTTCCTTCTCATATTTTAATATAGTTAGATTACTTTTCACATTCTTTGTTTCATACTTGGGTCCTTCTTGACTTGTTAAAGCGACTTCTTAAATTGTCCCTATTAAAGTATCCTGTGTGGGCTGTGAAATTCTGTATATTTTGTAGTGTTTACTTCACAGTAACCTGCAGAACGCACTCACCTTACCCTCCACTTTCACAGACCTCTTGGAAACCAGTGATCTGTTTGTCGTTACACTCACCCCTGGGCATCCTGTAACAGTTAATTTACATACTACTTCATCTATTTTTAATTCTTGTGTATTTTTTTCATCCTCTTGGGCTCTTTTACTTACATTTACAGCATATCCTCACTAATCTCTTTGCCCCTGTGATCTCCATTTCATTCACTGCAATGAGAATTGCGGTCAGATGCCTTTTTTTTTCTTCTGTAAGTGATCACATTGTTTGTTTCTGTTTTAAGGACTTATGTAATAATTACATAATGATTCTAATATTTCTCTTCCTTTATAAGGCTCTTTTTCATCTTGTTACCCCTTGAAATATTAAATTCAAGAAATAAAATAAAGTCAGTTTTCCATGACTTTCGCTCGGCACAACCATCGATCCTCGGTTTTTCAGCATATTTCACAGTAGAGGAGGGGCTCTGGCCCTAAACCCTAGATGCTAGCATTAGCAATTGATTGTCTTTAATAGACAAAATGTTAGCAGAAATAAGAAACAGACGATGAGAAGGCATTTTCCACGTCTGACTTTCCATGTGGATCCCAAAACTACCATGAAGCCTGCCAAGGCTGGCCTTCTAGAGGAACGTGAGAGAAAAATGGAAAGCAAAAGTTATCCTAGCCTGTATTATTCTTGAAAGTTACCTTCATTTAAAGTGGGAGTGAACATGCATATGTACTTACAAAGCCCAATTTACATTGGTTAGGCCAGCTCAGTGGAACAAACTCATCCCTCGCTTGCCAGTGACAAAAAAGTAAGCAGCCGATTACTGATTTAGGAGACCTCAGCATGGGTTCATCTTTCTGACCTCCTGTTACTCTCCCTTGTACACTACGCAGTCTGTAACTGGCATTACTTTCCCCTCTCTCTGTGAGTTGGAGTCTCGTTGAACATCTCCATTCATAATCATGAAGTGTTGTTGTAACTATTGAAATAATCCTGCAAAATAACTTACGTTTTTTTTTCTATAGAAAATGCATCCTGTGCTAACCTAGGAATCATCAGATACCCAGCATCTCTAGAGTTCGCTGAAATATTACGTTGTTCTCTCAGTTCTGCTCAGAGACCCTTCCTCCTTTCAGTAGTGCTTCCGCAGCCCTATAATCTATTTAAGTAAGTGGCATATGAAAAGCATTTTTATTAGGTAATAAACAAAGCCCCACTTTAGTTAGTCCAAAGATTGTTGAAAAAAAAATAAAACCTAAACTAAATCACGTAGAGTGAGCAACATTGTGCATTGTGGAAGGAGGCCTAAAAACAAACACTCACTAAGGTAACTTTCTAGTCATTTCTGTGTCTATCCAGCTTCTTTGTCTTGATTGGCTATGTCCCATTCTCTTTTCTCATTGTTATTTCACCTTCTTAGCTATTAATCTGCATGGAGTTTTGCCCATTTGATATCATGTGGCCTTTCTGTTCAAAGCAAGCAGCTGGATCTGCAGTGTGGGCCAATCAGTTATGGTGAAGGGTGATATACATACTTGTGTGCATGTGTGTATTCAGATATATGTAAACATATGCCTATATCGACATATTTGTATGCATATACAAGCATTTACAGTAAATCTTTATTACTCACAGATTCTGTATTTTCAAATTCAGTTGAGAACATTTATCTACAGTTCTCAAATCAAGGTTTTCTTCACAGTTATTTATAGGCATTCCCGCAGCAGCAAAAGTCTGGTGTCACCCAACACGCACAGCTGAGGGGGCAAGAAGCTGAATTATGCTTATGTCGGCTGACATTCTGTAAACAAGCCCCTATTTTGGGATCACTCTAGCACCAGAGTTTCTGTACTTTTTTTGTGTGTGTGCTGCTTCTTGGTAATGTCTCAGCTTTAAACGGGCCTCAAGCACAGTATTGCAGTTGTTGCCTAGCCTTCTAAGTACAAGAAAGCCCTGATTAAACGTTATAGCCAAAATATGTGTAGTAACTAAACTTCATTCGGCATGAGTTAAAACACCGTTAGCCCTGAGGTTGATGTCAACGAATGAACAGTAAGTATGGAATAAGGTCTCTTTAAAACACAAACACATTAAAATTAAGCTACATGTTGATTTGCTTATAAAAACTTGTAACAGAAGACTGGCCTAGACTTCACCTGCGTTTCTCTAGTGCCTTTACCTCAGTTTTCGCTAAGTCAGTGCTCATAGCACCATTACAAAGAAAAATGCTGAGATTTTAAATTTAACATATTGACAATTTACCTGAACAAAGAATGATTCATGAATAGGACAGCCCTGAGAAACAGCAAAGTTTTAAGGAGTTCTTTATACAATACGGAAGGTGAGCATTTATAAGAAATCGACATGGAAAAGTAGTTTGACTGGTTGCACTGAGGAATTTGTCTTTTTGGATATAGTCCAATCTACTGAAGTCTATGTTTGGCTATAATCCAGCTATATGTTACAAAAGTTAAACACCAGGTGAGGGGCCTTTGATTTATTTATGTTAGGTTGCAGTTCATTACCTTACACAGTCTCTGATCCAGGGTCTTCCATTTGTTTCATTTAATGGTGGTAAATTTGTAGACCCAACCACTAGAAAGAGTCATAATTACTTACACATACAAGCATGCACACTAAATAATCCATCCATGCCTCTAATTTTTTTAATGAAACATATTGGTAAATGCTGCTTCTTGACTGCTGGCACACTTAATACACATACGTCTGCATGCCTTAACTGTAGTTTTCTTTTCTTCTTACACATCCATTCAAACTAACCAGTTCATTAACTATACTGTGTTTAAGAAAGCAGTTGATTCAAATTAGATGAAGTGAATTTAATTTGTAAAAAGGCATGACTTTTACCATACTGCAGGGGTTCAAAATGCAATTAGCAAATTTAATAAAATTTAATTAGCAAAATCAATACTGCACTATGGTGATTGTAGCCGATACATATGTATTTGAAAATACTGAAAAACTAGGCAATATGTATCTCAGTAGATTGACAATGATGTCTGTTTGGCAGCTGATATACAGAAGATGTTTTGTAAACTGTGGAATTTTCTTCACAAACTGACTCTGTTAATCTAAAGGGGACTTGTATGCCTAGTATGAAATTTAAAAGTTGAAATTATTAATGGATTTTGTAAAGCTGTAGGACCAAGTTGGACAAAGAAGGTAGCGGGAGGCATGTCCTCAAAGAGTACACCATGGCCACAGCCAGACCCCAGCCATGTCTTTTCTTCCTCTTATTGGCCACGAAGTGAGCTGCTGGGCTCCACCAGGTGCTCCCCACCATAACATTTAGCCTCACCATGAGTCGGCCATGAAACCGGTGACCATGGACTCATATCCCTGAGACTGTGAGTCAAAATAAACCTTTTCCCTTTTAAATTGTTGTCCTCAGGTGTTTTTCTCCCAGATACAGAAAGCTGACTCGCCCATGTCAAGCTGAATCTGTGTTAACACATTCAACAGTTAATATAGCCTGGGGAGGGAATTTTCTACACATTCTAATGTAACTAAACATCTTTTTCTACACTCTAGAATTTTTTGTGCAGAAAATAACCAATTCAAAAACTAATATTTTAAAATACCACTATAATATATTACACTAAATATTCTAAGGTATTGTACATTTTAATGTACGTTTATGTTAGTAACTGGCAATAGGAAATAAAAGTTCCTGAGAACAAAATTTAAAAACTGTTCATATAGTCTGGTAACTATAATTTTTGGTTTTAACACAGATATATCAATTGAAATACGTGAACAATTGGTATCTTTGATAATGTGTTCAAGTAGAGTATAAAATAGTACAGCTTTTGATCTGTACAGAAACAGTAATGGGCTCCCAAAATAATGCTAGAAATATGACTCCTCAACTTCAGTAGTTTTCTTTTAAACAACAAAAAAAAAATCATATTCTCAGTAGAACCTACCTGAATTTTCACAAGGTGGCTGTCATCTGTGTCATCAGCCTTACTTGTCCCAGTACTTCAGATAGCACCCACCTCCTCGCATGAAGTGTTTGCGACAGGCAAGCACTGTAAGTCAAAATAGAAACAGCTTCCAAAGAAAAGTGGGAGGTCGTTAAGTGAAAGAACTAACCTTACTGAGGACTAGTGACATTCAGTCATGCTAACCAACTACAACTCTGATCACGATCACATTGCTGGGTGTTAGTATACAACAATGAAACAAGCCATTTCATTATGTTTTATGAAAAGTTGACAAAAAATCAACATGTAAAAAGTAGCCTGAAAAGTACAACAAGAGAATGTATAAAATGTTTAAGGCAGAGCCAGGAGAACATATAAGGGCAATATAAAGTGATTTTTCAAAATAGATGTAAAAGAAAACAAACGCACATTTATACAACATTGTATATTCTGCATGTTAGATACACCGTTGTACACATCAATTAGAATTATGTTTTTATATCTGTACTTATTAATACAACGTTCCCAGGTCACCTAAATGTTGATAATAGCTTTCATATTTTGGGAAGAGTGAATTCAAAGCCTCTTTTTTCAAAGCCCCCAAGTTCTGTACTCACTTAGAACAAGATCCAAGCACCTTAGAAAGTCAAGTTCACCCATCTGTCTCTATTCCTTTTCCTTGACTTAGTCTTCCTGTTGGATTTCTGTTTATTTTACCCACTCTATTGAAAGCATATAGTCTTCATCCTTTAACAGAAAGATTGAATTTCTCCATAGTGGTAGACATCCCAGGAAGATTTATCTGTTTCTCTATTTCTGTTTATCTATGTCCCCATTGCACTCCACAAGGACCAAGATATAACTGGACAAGACATAATTGCCCTGTAAACTTTCTTTTACAAGGCTTGTCAACATGAATTTCGATGGGTTGGAAATCAAGGTCACTATGACCAGCCCAACCAGAGCTGGTGTTCAGCATGTAGTTTTCATAGTCGTGTTCTCATTACCCTTATATGCTATCACCTAGAATGATCCACATGTTTGCATTAGATTAATTAAATACTCTGTATACTAATTTTGCTGCAAATTAAATTTTCTATCTCAGTCTTTATAAGCAATGAGTGATAATATTCATTTTTATGCGCGGATTTTTATTTATTATTTATCAATTAGTTTACAATTCAATCAGGGGAGAGAAGAGCCGTTTATTGATTTATTGAAACTCCAGGGTTGCTATGTTATACTAATCCAAGGCTTACTACTTACAATGTCTTTTATGATAAATATACTCCCTGGAATACAAGAATGTAGACTCCCAAGAAATATATCGAGTGAAAAATTACCTGTCTTTTAGTACAAATGAGTATGTTGAATCGTTTTTTAAAGATCTCTTTGATGATTTCATAAATCTGCAATTAATTCTGGACATTTATGTCAATTCCTTTTGCCCATGTTCTTATCTTCAGAGAAATTAAGTTAAATAGAAATACTGGAAGTGTAACTCATATACATACATTATCTCTTCAAACCATAATTATTCACCTCAGAACAGCAGGTAGGTTGATGCTGAAGTGTGATAGTAATAAATCAAGTATTTTTTCTTTATTCTTTGAGTTATATGGAGTCTTTAGTTGATGGGATACGAGAAAAGATAGGGAAAAGTTGCATCAGGGACTCTTGCTTCCAATTAAGCTCAGATGTGCTCTACCCCAGGACACCACCCTGCTCGTTGACACAGGCAGTGAATGGCGCAGTTGGCGTTTGCTTAAACCCCTCCCTTTGTTTTTAACTGGCTTATTTGTCTTCAGAGCTGCCCTTGACACCTGGTTTAGTTTGTGTAATCTTCACTTTTCATAAGTATTTTGTAAAGTCACAAAACATACATTATGAATTTTCACCATATTTTAAAAATAGAATATCATCTTTATACAGAACCCACCCACACACACACATATACACACACTATCCACATGGTCTGCATCCTCAAAAAATCCAGTGTTCAGTTGGACATTGTGAACAGATTATACCATAATTAAAATATTAAATATCAAAATACATAAAGGAAAAAGAAAAAGAATAAAGAATTATAACACTCTAATTCACTTTTTCTTGACTAATTTTGAAAGTTTGTAGAATTATATAACCAGAGTAAAGATCCAAAGTCTGTGCACCCAAGTAAAGATTTTAAAATATATTTGATAAATGTTGATTAATAAAGTAGCTGGATAATTTGTATATAAAAATCTGAATTAGGTGTATGTATGTATTGACTTACATATCCAGTAATCCAATCAATTTTAACAGCCTATTATCCTTATTCCCTACTTATTGACACCAGTGAAGTAATTAAATTTAAAGAATAAATAAACAAATAAAAGTAGTAAATAGTCCAATGAGGAAAAAAATCAAGCTTATGATCGCTTTTGTTTCTGATACAAAGCATTGTAATTACACCACAGCTAGAAAAACTTATTTAAAAACAAACCGATGACTCACTTGAAGAATGAGCTAAATAGTAACTATTAGTGCTGTAATTGAAATCCTTCATGTCATCAGCCACATAGGACTTTAAATCAGAGCCCAAGGGATAGATGACACTTAAAACTCAAATAGATTAAAACTCTTCTAAAATGCTTCAAAGTTGAACCAGGCTTTTCACTAGAGGCTCACTTCTCTGAGGAAGACCATGAACTGTGTTATATCCTCATGACGTAGACTCCTGTCCACTGTAGGTTGGGAAATGTCTGAGATGAATCCGTTCCAGCAAACCACAAAGTGATGTCAGTGTGAGTTGTCTACAGGGAAGTTGAAGCAACAATTGCTGGAAATTTTCTGTCTTGAGGAAGAGGACAGATTTGAATAAACAAAATTGTTCAACGTCTCCACAGCTACAGCCTTTGTCAGAGACTCACTGAATAATCCCATGTACCATCTTTACTTCAAGTCCATTCTGATTCGGGTAAAATATAAAAATGTCAGTCAGATGCCAAATGAAAAGTATGGAATGAAATAAAATTTTTTAAATCATTAAATTGTTAGTTTTATAGTTCGTTACAAACGGTGAAATTCACACTTTTAGAAATTTCTGCCATTAATGGTCTCTCTTTAGATTCCTTTCCTGAACTTGAACCCCTACTTCCTTTATCTGAATTTCCTTACTTCCGGGTTCTTAAACACCTCTTTGTCTGATTGCTACAAATAAAACTGCTTAGACAATGTTCATTTTTTGTAATATTGTCATAATTTTAAAATTATGTTCAGGTAAAAAAAGAAAATGAATAGTAAAAACATGAGGAAAATTGAAAAAAACAACACTGTGGCAAAAGAAAACAAAAGCTACTGTGTGAATAGGACAAAAAGGCTAACTTACATAAAGAGAGGGAAAAAAAAGAAGTGAAATTACTCCTAGTTGTAGATGATATGACTCTTTACATAGAAGACAAAAAACTTCAATGTAAGCCTTGAATCTCATAACAAATTTCGCAATGTGAAAGCCTACAAAATTAGCACAAAAATATCAATAAATTCCTGTAATCTGATAAGGAAACCACTGAGAAACTAGTTTTAAGTTTCATTAACAATAGCTTCAAAATATTAAGTATCTAGCAATCAGCCTAAACAGGAATGTAATAAATCTTTATAATAAGAATTACGGAATTATAAAAAAAAGAAATTGAAAGCTGTGATAGAAAATTAAAACACATTCATAGTTTTTAGATTAAAAAATCTCATACAGTGTGATTGAAAAATGGTGAATTTTTTTTTAAATCACAGCAAGGCACATTGCAGTGTCTCCCACCGAAATATTTCTCTTTGCTTCCAACCACTTATCTCCTTATCCTTGCCTCACTCTGAAGCAGTTCTGGGAGTCTTCTTCAACGGTGTCTTTAGGTGAGCTGTCCTGGCTGCCTTGATGTCATAAATGAATTAAAACTTATGTATTTCACAGTCATTTTGACTTAGGAAAACAGCCAGAAATCATACGATACCAGATCCATTGAAAAAGTAGATGAGGGCACACCATGGTATTCACGAGTCTTTCTGTTCGAAAGCGTTCGGCAGCAGCTTTCTTTGTTTTTTCATCACGTCTCATAAAGACAGTCATAAAAGGGGTCAGCTGGAACTGTTTGAGACAGGCTCCGTTCTGGTGAGATGAATGTGAGCGATTCCAAGGGGAGTCTGAGAAAATTCATGGCTACATAAAACTTATAGTAATTTTGTTTTTGTTTGACATACCATAGATTTTGAAAGTACTTCGTATAACATAAACATGGCAACATTATCAAAAGTGATCAATAGATTTAATGCAACTTCTATAAAATATCAATATTCTCACAGAAGAGTGAAAAAAAGTTAAATTTATATTGAATGAGAAAACACCCAGAATAAATGACACAATTCTAAGTAAAAACAACAAAGTATGGGGTATCATAGTACTAAATTTCTGAACACCAAAACCAAAGTCTGAGAAGAAATTATGGAAACAATCACACTTAAAATATTTTAAATACTTAAATATAGCATTAAGTATTTCACCAATGTAGCCAAAATCTTACACCAAATATATTTGAAATGATCAAAGAAATAGAAGGTGACACAGATACATGGAAATATATCTCATGTTCATAATTTGGAAAATTTAATGTTTTTTAAAATTCAGTATAAAATTTAAATATAATATCTTCAAAGCAGGTAAAAGTGACATATTTGATGGAGAGAAATTAAAAGGATTATTAATATATCTGCAGCATGCTAAAAGTTCTTTCATAAGTCTCTTTGCTTTGTTTTGGTCGGTCATTTGTTTTTACTTTATTGTTGTGTTGGAAAGGAAAAAAAAAAAAAAAGTTCCCAGACAAACGGGAGTTGTTTCCAGCAACACTCAGCTGAGATATTTTTTCTAACTAAGCAAATCGTTCTGCAAATGCTCAGACATAGGTCAGAAAGGAGAATGAGCTGTCCACAGGGGAAACTGAAACTTTGTTCATTGATGTTAGATTTTAAAAAATAGACTCACAGAATTTTTACACTGACTTTTTAAAAAATAATTTAGTTCTGGTGGCAATTGTTTATGTGTATATTTGCTCGTTTACTAAAATAAAATCAATTGATGATACCTTTATCTTTTCAAATCAATGAAAATCATATGATGCTTATCCTAAAAAGTTGATGAAAGCTATTTAATCATTTTAGTCATGTATTAGTAAAAGGAGTGACTAAAATTTGCCAGTTCTGAATTGGATTTTAATCTTTTCATTCACTTCAGTTTGTAGAAAGATGGATCCAGGTGGAAAGAGTTTCCCAATGTTATTTTAATTAATTATAAATGCATGGTATTAAATAGATTTCTGTTGGTTTACAGTCTTGAGACTAAATTAAAATTGATTTAAGTAACCATTATTTATGCAGATTTCTCAAAATTATATTAGAAATTCTGACTTAAACTGTTATTTCATGACAATAGGATGGGTAATGACATACTAATAATTACATTGAGTTTTTTATATAAAGGATATATTTTTATATACCTAATCCCTTCACATTTGAAATAAGATATTTCTCCACAACAGAGTATGGTCCCACCTTTTCTTAAGTCTATGCACCAATTAAACTCATTACTTTTGGTCTTTTTGGCACCTTGAAGCCATCATAGTTGTTTTTCGTCAGATCCACAAAATTCCAGTCTCTTAATCATTTTCACTCATTGAAGACTCGGCTTCTTTATTTACTTTTTTGATGGAAACATTCTTATTTTTTTAACAAGCTAGGTCACTTGTTCCTGATGCAAATTTACAAATTCTCTTTCAGACTATATATATATATATATATATATATATATATATATATATATATATATATAGAGAGAGAGAGAGAGAGAGAGAGAGAGAGAGAGAGAGAGAGAGAGAACCTGATATGCTACAGAATTTAGTTTGGTAGATAGTACCCAATCATGATGTGACTGCAGATTTTTTTTTTTTTTTGTATTAACGATACAATTCCTAATGACACTGAAGCAAACTAAAGTTCAAGGAGAAACAAAGAACATGTAAAGCCTCCCGGGGAAGATGAGTGACAGAACCAGGGCTCCAGGCAAAGCAAAGTCACCTTCTCTCCCAAGCCCGTGTTGTTTACAACAGTGTCTATACCTTGACTTGGTACACACTTGGTGTATGAAGACAGATGTATTCTCTTTGGTCTAATTTTGAAGAGAAACAATTCAAATAACATTGGTATTTGACACATTCTTGTCTGCTATCTCAAGCTAAGTGCACATTTTTTATTGATTATAATGGAAAGGAAAAAAAAGATTACATGGTTTGATATGGTGCTGAACTGAATACTAACCAGATAACAGGTGTGTTTAAAAATACATTCTAGTTTCCATTTGGCAAGATAATAATGGAGAATGACTAGTGCGTGAAGCAAAGATGATATGCTGTGCAGATATTGAAATACTCCTGTTATGTATAGTGATGGGCATTCCTGGCCTCCTGCTGTAAGTACTGTGCCTAACATCTTGTTGACATCCCCTAGGGATTTCTACATTTGACATCTAGAACCAAACATTGGAAAAATTCCAGATTCTTATATTTTGCCATGGTAATTTCCTGAATTTATGATCACATTCATAAAATACATATGAAATTATTTTAGGGTCTTAACTTTTCTCGGCTTTCCTCATCTTTTAAGCAGATCTCCAGGAGTTGCCTCAAAGAGTTGATTTTGCATTCTAAAACCGGAAAATAATGGTTAAAGAAAATCTATAATTTTTACCCCATACAACAGCTTTGCTAATATTGACTGCATTTCTGACCAATAAACTATGCTGTTCCAAGACAGAATTTTAATAAGATGGCTAATAAAATGAAAGTGAGTTAGAGGCTCCTTGACGGTTTGGATACTAGTTTCAATACCACACTGTCCAGTGTTTTGTCATTTGTTGCTTATTAAATCTTCAAATCTAGGGCGGGGGATTAGCTCAGCAGTCGAAGCCCTTGTTTAGCAAGCACAAGGCCGTGAGTTTTATTGCACCACCGTATTAACTGAGGGTGATGGCACAGCAGATAATTCCAGCACGGAGGGTGGGGAGCTGAGCCAGGATGATGACTGAATTGGAGGACACAATGGCTACATGCCCGAACTGGACTGCAGAGTGAAACTCATCACAGAATGAGAAAAAAAAAAAAAAAAAGGCCCTTCAAATCTGAATGTCGAATGTTTATGACCTCTGAAAAATTCAATAGATTGTTTTAAACTGCTTAAAAGTATTGTTATACAATTACATTCAATGCAAATTCAACAAACTCCACTTTCAGCAGCACATTGGTTTTGACCCAGACTCGAAGGCTGTCTTAACAGATGTGATATTGTACTATGAAACAAGGCGCTCACTCAGGTACGTCGTCTGCATGTCAGGTTCTACTGTACGCTCTTATTACAGCGGCATGAAACGATTCTCGTCACTCAAAAATTAGCTAGAAATGCATTGCTCAAAAATTTACTGCCAAGTTAGAATTTGATATTGGTCTGAAATCTCAAGGGACCTGGGGAGCGTCGTTCAGAAACTCAGGCAGGTTCAGCACCCGGTCCTGACCCTTCCCTTTCACAGATACATCTATCATTCAACAGGGCTTCTGTCATGCTAAGAACTTTCAGGAAAGAGGGAAAAAGAGAGTGTAAATCTCAGTGAGAAGAGTAGATACTTAAAAAAATGGCTGAAGGTAAATTTTTAAATTTACTTTAAGTAAGCATATGAGAGATTAAATGAGATTGTCCAGCAGCACCACATTTTACATTAGGAATGTTTTATTTTTATTAATAAAAAATACTTCAGCCATTATTGGAGTAGTCACATGATCTCAATAGCCCCTGTAGTTTTTCTGTTACTGGTTTTGAAATGATCAGCAATTCGTGAGAGATACTCAAATTGATTAATCTTTTGAAGAAAAAGTCAAAAATTTAAAAATTATTAATTTACTTACATGTACTTGTATTGCTCAAGTTCTAAAATATAATGACAGATTGGTGAAAATTCTCAGTCCATTGCAGATTCAAAACTTTTATGCTTTAAGGAAAGCATTTATGGTGAAAGGTCCAATATCCTTAGAGGCATAAAGTGGTTTATTTCTTTCTCTCCAGAAACATATCTGTTGTAGAGACACTGAATTTCCAATGGAAAATACTTTTTCTTTTGTGTTTTAGATGACAGTCTTTTAGATATGAGTTCTATAATCTTTTCATTTTCAAATGTAATTAAATTTTGTAATAATGTAGCTGCTGTTTTGTTTAGCCGCTTTCATTTTCCTTTCTCTATGTGTAAAATTTTTCTCTCATTTTAGCTTTTCATATTTATTTTATGAATAAAAAGCCTTGCCCTGAAACATAATGTTTTGATGTCACTGATTTTCCATAATAAAAATTTATTTCACTGCATTAAATTTGCAATCATTCTAGACAGATAATATTTTACATTTCACAATTAATACAAAGGTTGAAACATTTATTGAAGAGTGTTCGAGGTAAAAATGACTATACAACTATATCTGCAGTTGTCTGAAAAAATCAGTGCTAAATACAAGGCTACCAAGGGAGTTCCTTGTACATTCAGAGCTACTATTTTTATTTTTTCCTACAAATAGAATCTGTGTAGCACTAATGCCTAAAAGAAACTGATTAGACGTTAGCTGTAATGAAAAATTTACTTCTAATTGGTTAGTTAATGTTAGCTTTGTTTATCTTTTTCTAATAAAAAATAGCATGATAGGTACATTAAATACATTGGCATAATCATTTCACAAAACTTCATGCTGCATATCATTAATGCACATAATTGTACATACTATTTATATCTTAGTAAAGACTTAGTTCCTCATAGTTTTTAAGAAGGGTTAAAATAGCCGCAGAATTCTGAAACAATGTTTTACATATTATCATTCATTCATTAGAGCACACTAAATAAAATGTTTTACATATTATCACTCATTCATTAGAGCACACTGAATAAAATGTTTTACATGTTATCATTCATTCATTAGAGCACACTGAATAAAATAATATAGAAAGAAAAGTTTCTCTAGGCTTTTCCACCACCACGTTCAACCAGCAATTATTTCTGACCTTAAATATTCTGATCTTTGTTCAATTACTGGCGCCAGTTTCGTGAGCCCCTTGCTGTGTGAGATGAATGTGAACTGCGATAGCACTAGCAATCACCCCTGCTCTCGTTTTTTTGCAGCCAGAGATCATTTGATAGGTGATACACGCTGCTATTAGGCTTTCTCTTGAAGCGCACCTCTGAGTGATGTAGACTGTCAATCTTTCCACAGAGCTGGCTGGAGGGTATGATGCGCTGATCTCAAAGAAGCAAAAGGCTGTTTTCATCACTGAAAGGGGGAGATTTGCAACGGCCTTTATTGTAATCTTACCCCTGCACCTGGCAAATTCAGATATTACAGAGAATTATTGTTCAACAGAGTAAGAAAATGTATTGTGATTTTGTCTGTTAGTATTTCTCCTGAGAAACCAGTAAAGTAGAAGGTTGTAATTCAGAGAATTTGTTGATTTGCCAAATGCAATTCTAAATGCGGTACTATTTTTTTTTTTTTTTTTTTTTTTACAGAACTTGAACTTGGTTGAATATTGAAAACTCCCTTTTATTTCCAACAACTGGGCTGACTGACATTACCATATTCCTGTAGTCAAGAGTTGGTTTTTCAAAGTGTTTATTTTCTAACCCTAAAAGCAACATCCCCTAACTCACTGAGCAACCGAAGAGTTGAATTTTTATGAAAACTCTGTTATTACAAAGTTAACTGCTAAATGACCTTGAACAAGTCACACACACCCATATTTCTTCTTATTTATGAATATCAATGGACCAGGAAGCTCTTGTATTAGTGTGGTCTTTAACTATAACTGAGCAGAATTACACGAGATTCCTCAATAATACAAAATCCAGCAGAAGCCCATGGAAATTATGCACGACTCCAAAGTGAGGTGAGAGAATTTAAATGTTTAATGTGCTTCTGGTATGATTCTAACTCAAGACTATAGAAACTATTGTTTAGAAAGAAAACACTAGGATAATGGTACTTAGTCCTGTTATGGACTACGATGATTAGCTTTCATAAGGTAAATAATAGTTGTACATTAGAAATGCTCAGCTCTAAAAGGTTCCTGACACCCATGCACCATTCCTTAGCATTATGCTGTAACTGATGCCAGGTAAAGCCTGAGTACAGGTCCCCATAACTCCACACACACAGCCAAAGAGAATCCCGCTGCTTTGACAAATTTTCTCTGATTTAAGCTTCTATCTGTGGAGAGTTCTTTTCATTCTCTGTTATGCCACAATGATGTCACTTCCATAAAATTTCTGTTTTCTGGAAGCCTAGTAAAGTGTAATATTAAATAGATGATTATAAGAGAGATTCATTCCTATGTTGTGATCGGGATCTAGAATGTCCCCCGAAACCTCATGTGCCTAGGGATACTGTGAAGAGTTGGGTGCTGGGACCTGGCTGGAGGAAGGCAGATATTGAGGCTTGACCTTGAGGGGAGTGTGCCAGCCCAGCCCTTCCTCCCATACCGGGGTCTGTTCTGCCACACCACGAAGAGCTCTCTCTCTCTCTCTCTCTCTCTCTCTCTCTCTCTCTCTCTCTCTCTCTCTCTCTCCAGCTCTTATTCTACCGTGTGATTCCTGCGCTTCCAGCCTCCTGTCTTCTAATGGACTGTGAATTACTGAAAGTGTGAGCTAAATTTAATCTTTCTTAAAAGTCATAGATGTTGAGTATTTTGACCCAGCAATGAAAGAATAACTTAGACAACTTATGGCAACGCGAATCTTGGACTTCTTACTGCTCATTATACTACTTTCATTGGTTTATTGTATGATTGTAGTGTGCCAACATCTGAATTGGTCACGCTTATAAAATTTGGAAGATTTCCATTTTTACTGATCCTTAGAAAGACAAATAGAGCTTTCCTGTGGAAAGGAGTTGACTACATTTCCAATGAACAAAATAATTTGAACTGTCTTAGTTCAAATTCAGCCAACATCGTTATAAAAATAAATCTTACTACATTTACTTGAGTTTATTTTTTCCATCACCCACATCCAGATTTGGTGCTAGTACAACTTCATTGGGTTTGGAATTAGTCTTTGAATTCAAAGCCAATTAAGAAATTGCCAGAATTCTTTGGAATAAATCATGCTGATTCCTTCAGGAAGCGCCCTAGTTAGACATTTTAATTAACTCTAACTGTAAGTTAATAAAGCACTTGTAGAAAAGCCAAAAATTAGGTTCTCAAAAAATGCCAATTTTTTTTCTGGAACAAATATTTATGTTCCAAAAAATTATTTTGTGACGTAGTAGTGAAGTTAAAATATCTTGGATTATTCTTCAGTGTTCTTATTCATTTATTTAACTCATCTGTTCAGTTTCCTGATCTGTGTCACATCCTGAGTTTGGAAATGTCCCTCTCCCATGTAAAGGTAGAAAGTGAGTGATGTTGTAGCTATAGTCCTCAGTGGAGTCCCCTGTCACCCGGATATTATTTATCAATCTGAATTTAAGGAAACATTTCTACTGTTTGTTTTGCTTCTTTGGATGTGTTTGTTAGAGATCATAAGTACTTGTCTTAGCCTTTTATCTCATGTCTCCTTGTTCTCATTGGTTTGCTCTACAGGGTAAAATTTTAATCCACAACTGCTATTAGTTCATCTTTTGTACCAATCTTGGTTAATGAATCTATAGTCTTCGTAAGATTAAACTTCAGGCTACTTACAGTTACTCTAACTTGATATAGCTGTTAGATTAAAAAGATAAAACTCTATATAGAATATTGTTTATGGAATGCTTGAAGATAATATGAAAGTGACCAAGGGCAGATGGGTCCTAACTATAATCAACTGAGCTAACACCAATGACAATAATAGGTCCCCAAACATGCTTCTGAAAGTGTTCTATGTAAGTGCTGCAAGCATGAGATTGTCTCTGTTGCTGCTGATTTTGCTTGTGGTTTCTGGATTCCCGTTTCATTGAAATTTCCGTTTCTTTTGATTCTGCACCATTTCACTTGCCATCACCTTGTATCCTGCAGTCACTCTGAGTAACTGTCGCCTTGATTCCTGGAGAGAACTTCCTGCCTAGAAAAGTAATTCACATTTCTGACTTTTGACCTACTGTGGATCTTAAATTATACACAAAGAATTTGAGTTTTATCTGCTACATAAACTCTGCAAAATGATCCAACATATTGACTAAACAGAATATTAAGAAATAAAATTAAACTTGAAGTTCCTTTCATTTTTATCTCTCAGAATGAATTATTCTTTAAAACACACAAAAAATCTTGATTATCAGTGTCATTGGCTAGAGGATGGAGGCATAGATCAGAGATTAAGAGCACGTGCCTGGTAAGTGTGGGGTCCTGGGTTCAATCCCCCAGCGCCACTTAGGCTTGGTGTGGTGGTACATGACATGCATTTAGAAAATAAATGAATAATAGAAAAAAAATTAAATCTTTGGCTAATTTTAGGTTTTTTTCTGCTAAACAAATAGAACATAGAAAAGATAAAATTCTACTAAGAATATATATTTAATAAAGTGTAGTTAAGTTGTACAGATAAAATATTTTTAAATGTTTGTTTTCAAATTTAAGAAAAAAATGGCTAGTAAAGTACTTTGTTTGATTGGAGTTAGTACACAATAGTACAGGTTGAAGTAAATTTACCAATAAAGGCCAATGAGATTCATCTGTAGTTGACTAGCTTTGAAAAGGTACCACGTAGCTTTGAAGATTATTTTGTGAGGACAGCGCCCATTCTGAATGAGAAACAAAACAAACTATGTCATTAGCATGATACATGTGACTATGATTTTAAACCTGTGATCTAGCGGATACTTTAGATTCAGCTATTCAATTTAGAAAAATCAAAATTCTTTGGGCTAAATGAAACATAATAGTGGAAGTATAAAGTAAAGTAAAACAAATGCCGTTTATTGGACTTGTTTTCCAATTCTAAAAAAGAAAATCTTAGTATTAATTGTAATTGCTACACACATTGCTCAGGATGACATATCTGGAAAACTCATGAGTGAATTAAGACAATATAAAGAATTATTAAGAACAAAGGTATATTCTTTGATGATAAATGATACATTAAATATATAATTGCATTTTAAAATTATAATTTAGATAAAAATTATTGGAGTGTTTCTAATATTTACTAGATACAAAACCCCATAATGGAATGCTTTATTTTATAAAAATCTTGAAAAGAAAATGTAGACTTTTTATCAGGGGAGCTAGGAAATTTTCACTTATTTATTGATGAGTATTTTGCTGGTGAAATCGGGTGAATCTTGTGAATCAGAGTGATCATATATCTAATAACACCTCTTATTAAATACTTAAAGTTTATAATACAAATGTATGTGTCATGCATTCTTAAATTCTAGTATTCTTATTTTTTATCAATAGTGGCAAAGTATTTATATGTAATATTTCCCCTTTATGATCCTTGCCTTATTATGTTGCGGTTCTGTGACTGTTTGAAAGATTGTAATTACACATTTATTCTCTACTTGATGGAGAACATTAAGGTTCATGTAAGAGCATGAAAGTTGAAATAAAATAGCTGTAAACATTAAGGTAAAATAATTTTAGAGATAAGTGGTGCAATTACCTATGTTTATATATAACTTTCATTTGACTAACACATATATTAATAGATATTCTTTGTATTTCATTTTATGCATTTCAAGTTGGACATTATATAGTAAAATGTATAGATACATTCGTACACACATACACACACACACACACACACACACACACACACACATAGATATTATATATTGCTTTTTTAGCTTGTTTGGCAACACTGAGTCTTGAATTCAGGTTCTCATATAACCTAGGCAAGTACTCAACCATGCCCACAGCAGTTTATAAGAATGAAAAGAATTAGTAATATTTAAAATTAGTTAAATTAAGTTTGTATGGTTAAGGTAATTTTATGCTTAGCTACACTTAACATTTCCTAATATAAACAAATACTTTTTTTAAAACAAAATTGTGGAGGGAAAAATGCCATTCTATTTGATATATATTATTATGAACTTCACTTATTTTTTTAAGTGTGTGTTCTTAGAACTAATTAGCAATCAGACTGATGGTGGTCACAGGCTCTCAGTTCACTGTCAGTGAGGCATGTGCAGGACTCAAAAAGGATGACACAGTTTGCCAGGGAGCCGAGCCTGTGTGTTTCGCTAGAGTATGGCTTGATCGCCATTTCTAACACTACCGACGCAAATAGTCTACCGCTAATCTATGGAAGAAACAGGAGTCACAAATTTAAGGTAACTCAAAACCAATAGTAAGCGTGGCATTACTAATCTTTCTCAAACTGGAGTCATATCAAAATAAATTACAAACTAAGGAGTTAAAATAATAATACCAATTTTAGTAGTTACTGACAAAAATTGAGTGTTTAACAAGATACAGTGATAATCATTTGTAGAGTACTTTGCTACACACTCGGTCTGCTAGGTCACCCTAGGCTCAGCTCTTGCCACACAAAAGCTAACAGCAAACACACCTGGTCAGCTGGAGCAATGTGATTGACAAGAAAAAGGAGAAAAGAAAAGAAAAGAAATTAAAAACAAAACATTTGGGAACCAAATCCTAAAGCAGACGAGGACAAATTGTCTTATGCACTGGCGGTGAGCTGCCTTCCGGGGAAAAGTTTGTTTGCTAGTTCATGCTTTGGCAGGCAAAGCTAAAGGGGTTAAGTCTCAAATCAAATACTTTTTACTAATTAAAATCTATTTATTCACTGAATCATTCTATAATCTAAAGAGATTTGAATTATCCTGACTCCTATATATAAAAAATCACATGCTCAAAATGTTAAAATATTCTTATAAGACATTCAAATATTCTTAGAGGCAGATTCAAACCTCAAACCTTGTTCTCTGATAAAATAGCTCTTATTTTAAGCTACTCTGGTAAATTATAATTTTGGTAGAGATTATATTTATAGCTTGAAAAATGTTTAGAAAACAAAATTGCTTGAAATGTTTTATTTGACTTCATTTGGCTGAGGATTTTGTTCACAAAAATGTAATTTGAGCAACTTCCCAGGTTTAAAAACAAAAAACAAAAAACACGCCAGGTGGATTCCAGATCCTTTTCTCTCATTTTCTGGACATTTACAAATGCTTTTATGTTATTTTGTCTCATTGGAACATACTCACCCCCTAGGCTAATACACACAATGTACTCTATTAACTCAGTGTGTTACACATATGTCATATGATCTGAATAAAGTCTTTTACCTAAGAGGTAAGAAAACTGCATGACGACTTCAAGAGTGATCTGAAGTCAGGTAACACCAGGTTCGTAGCCAACGGTGTTTATTCTTTCTGCAGGCCGCAATAAGTATCAGTCATCCCTTGAAGTTGATTTCTGAGAAACTTGCTTTGGTTTTTGTTGTTGTTGTTGTTGTTGTTGTTGTTGTTGTTGTTGTTGTTGTTCTGTTCTGTTTTATTTTGTTTATTGGAGATAGTATATCTCACTCTGTAGTTCAAGTTAGTCCTAAACGTACGAAGAAGCTCAGATTCATGACCTAACTCACTGCAATCCTCCTAACGCAGCCTCGAGAGTGCTGGAATTTTGAGGTGAATGCCACTGGACCAAGGTACTTTCTAGGTGGTACGTGGGGAATACATAAAGATACTTATTCAGCCCAGAAACATTTATTTTCCAGTTTCATTGTGACCAGGAGGTAGTCAATTACACAGGCATTTTTTTTTTTGTTCCAATGTTTCAATTTATTTTAAACAACATACATTCTTTTTTCACACTAGATATCATCTCTTCAGAAATGAATCCAAATATTGTGTTACTCCTATTACTGATAAACCTGTGAAAAATGTGTCATCATTCAGCTGCAATCACCTTTTTGACAATGTCCATCCCATTTTGACTGTCACTGTGACTTTTCTGAGTAATTCCAAACCTCAGCTCTTATCTATTGGCTCAGGTTTCCTCTGCTTCTTATCAGGTTTGACAGAAGAATAAGATATTCTTGCATAAATCTCTTTTCTGTTCTACGTGATTGCAGCTCACACTTCATATCTGAATTCTATTTTCAGTCAGTGTGTCCTTTTCGGTCAACAGTGGGATTATACATCATCCAGAACAATAATTTTATATTACTTCAGGTTTTTATATTTTGTTCAATATGATCACACAATGTTTCCTAATAAAAAAATATCTATCTGCACGGTACTGATGATTTCTCACACAAAATGTTCAATAGTCCAATGCTGTTGATGTTTTCAGTTGTCATAATCTATAACTGTATAGTTTGCAGCTCAGTACTTGGATTTTTCAAATTTTACAAAAGCCTTTCTAAATATATTTAGAGACTGGTTACATTTTTCAAAGAATATTTATGTGTATTATTTTGTTCATCACAATATCCTGTGAGTTAGGCAGACAGAGAAGATAGTATTAAAATCTTTGTTTGTAAAGACGAATACTTTGAAATGGGAAAGTTTTAAGTGACAAAATCACACAGTTGATAAGCAAACAAAAAAGTAGACTTTTTGTAGTGCAAAAGATCATGCCCAAATTCTTACACAAGCAAGGCAAGCCCCCTGTGGATGAGTTCTGTCCGCAGGCTGTCATTATATGATTTTTTTAAGTATAAAAAGCCGTTTGCTAAGTATCACATTCCTTACATGCCAAGCCCATCTGTAGCAAAGGAGGGTGAGTCTATAGTTTTCAGAAAAGCAATGTGACCAGGGGTTGAGGGCTTGGGAAACACAATCAAATGGTTAGCTAGAAGTAAACTTGTGGGCAGATTTACATTTTTAAAAGCAAAGTTCTGATAACATTCTTTGAATTTCACTTTTACAAAGGACCTATTATCCTTTTTTGTCTTTATGCATATTTTTTTTTTTTGCTTAAAATGATTCATTGGTGGTCATATATGCAGGTTCTGAAGACCTGCTGACAAAAAAAAGAATCTTCTTTCTACTTTCACAGAATTTGCAGTCTAGAATGTCTAGAAAGATACACAAATAGAGCATATAATATTTCAGTGAATGCTAAGTACAAAAAGAGAAGAAAAATAGAAACAGGAAGGAAAAGATAAAGACAGAGGTTGGGTGATTAGTCTAAATCTCTCTGAAACTTAGCATGGGAAAGAAACATCAAGAAAAATGACGTCTGGTGAAAACATCCCCATGCACTTTTTAAACTTGCAAATATCAGGAATGTTTAGAACACGATCCACTTCCAAATCTGTCAAAGTAGAATGAGAAGAGGTAGGATTTGCTACTTTAAAGATGGCTGCCAGAGCTAGGACTCTCATCACGACAACTCAAATTTCCTTGCTGTCACAAGTCGTGTTCAGTGGCCAGTCTGGGCTTAAAAGTGGAGTTGTATGCACAATTAATAGATCATTGATTTGTTCCTAGTAGAAGACATATCCTCAGAACTCCACTTGAAAAATTGAGTTACTTTATAGATGATACAACTGGGGCTCAGAGAAGTTAAGCCATTCTGTCATGATCATGAGACTGGGAGGCCAGACGATTCAGGACATTGGACAGTTGGCTGGTGGCAACAATGCTGGCCCTTAGATATAGCTTGTCAGAAATTATTTGCGTGTAAAATCTAGAATAAAAGATTAGGTAAATATTACATTTAAAGATAAAAAGAAACACAATCTTACTATTTAAAAAAACTGAATCATCATAGTTGACTTTGCTGCTGAGGGGACATTTAGAAACAAAGGAATTCCATTGAAGAGGCAACCATGAGTCACAAGAAATTGACAACTTTGGTGGGTAATTTATGCATTTACTAGTGACCTTGGAGTATAAGAATTTCACTTTCTTTTTTTATAATAGTAATCATAACTTTTGGAAAAATTCAAACACAAAAGAAAGAAATGCAATTACTAAAAGTTATTATGCATTAAGCTAAAGATAACTTCTATTTCACATTCCTAGACAAATCTGTTATATCTGGTTTTTGTTGTATAATGAGTATGACTATCCATTTCATGTATGATTATCTTCACTTATAGAATTACATTTTTTCTTAGATATCATTGTAATCCAACATTCCTTCTGGCTGCTTTTGATAATATAAGAAAGATCAAATTCCTCCTACCTGACACTTCACAACTGGAGACACCATTTTTCATTTTTCCTTGAGTGGCAGACACATATTTCGTTAGCAGTAGTAGTAACAATCTGTCTTGTACAAAGACACATTTCTACAAATAACACATTATGGAATAATTTTAAAGTCATCTTCAAATTTGTAGCAAAATACTTGGAAGTTAAATGGAGATTATGACCTTAATATATACCTCGTATTTGTAAGTTCTGCTTATTTCTCTCTTTCTACATAAGCATTCTCCTTTTGTCAAATTATTCTCACCTTCGCTCCTCCTTCCATGTAACATTCACTGTTCAATCATTCCATTATCTTCAGTTTCTTCCAAGGTTGTGAATGTCTTATTTAGTCTATGTACATTCGTGGCCCAGAAAATAAGAAATAACTAAACACAAGACTCGCTATGCTAGCTGTGTAGCTGAGGAGACTGGATAAATTGACAGGTTAAAATGTTTTTCATCCATGTAGTGAATATGGTACATCTGCAATTATAACATAGCATGGAATTGAAAACCGTTACATGTTTTCCAGAAACAAAGGAAGCTGTTAAACGGGCTGATGTGGAATGGAAATAGAAGTTATCAACTACTCTAACATTGAAATAGACTCTAACAATGAACTAGGGCACCTTTGGAGCTGAAGAAACACCTACATTTCAATATATGACTGAAATATATTGGAGACCTAAATTCGTGTGCTTCATAAAAAATTTCAGTTAAAGACTGCAGAAATGTACACTTCTACTTATAATAGAGTTGGGAAGATGAGATATAAATCAGTTTGCAAATTCACTGTCCAAAGCCATGTGCATTTGGTTCAGACAAAAGAATTGGACACAAGAGTTGTATAGAGCTCTTTCAATGAAAAACAAACATTATATTCCAAATGTTAATCACTGAATCTGAAGAACTTGGACACTAAATATTATTTTGAGGTTACCTTCACATATTCAATCATACATTTAATAAATAATTATCTGATCATCAACTTCATGGTAATTTAACGTGGTTAGAGAGACTGCTATATAAAGGCAAAATGATAAAAAACTAAAGAAATAACAAATAAAATTATAGAGCAGATAAATATCTTCTCTCAGTAAGCATTGTGGTTTTAGATAACCATTTGCTGGTGCTAATAACATCAGAGCAACCCTGTAACATAACATTTACATCCATAGTGGTTATATTAAAGAGCAAAGAAAAATACTAAAGCGTTATTTGTATTTCAAATGTCATAGACATATATTATCTTTTAAATAAGTATGTCTTTCCACAATATGTCAAAACAGAAAAGTTTAAGGGTGAAAGGATTAAATCTCTAGATTTAGTTAGCCAGAAAGCTTAGCTCACAGAATAATTAATTCTCTAAGGTTTAGAAAAGCAAAGCTTTCATTCAATGAAAAAAAATCTGAATAACAATAAAATGATAGGCCACTAGGTAAAATATGATTAAATGTTAGATGGAAATATGCATGCAATTGCTCAAACAGCTTGGAGAAACAGCTTTGTGATGGGCAGTTGACACTTACGAGAGGTTTCAACTGGGTATGGAAGGAAAAAAGAGATCTGGATAGACAAAAAATGGGGCGAGAGAGAGAGAGAGAGAGAGAGAGAGAGAGAGAGAGAGAGAGAGAGAGAACTTTAATGAAAAGTTAGGATTGCAGATGCTTTATTAAAATTTTTCATAACTGCATCATGTATTCAAGGGTCCAGGAGTGAAGAAAACTAGCCACCATTGAGTGCTCATGTGTAAGAATGGTGCTTCATAATGCCACCTGCCAGAGTCTATGAAATATAAGACTGATAGTCTGTGCATCTCAACTTGTGGGAAATTAAATGCTCTGCTTAACAGAGAGAAACACAGTATGTTTACCTGAAAGGACCAGTTTGGCATCATTTTTTAGGATGAGGTTGAATTTAATTGGGATGATCTGTAGAAGGAAAATAATTACAAAGAAAATATTTCTTATAAGGAAGAAAATTAGCAGCTAGTTAGGAAGCAGGCAGGTGTTTGGGGTGGGCCCCTTTCAACTACAGATTGCTCAGAAGTGGTCCCATCCACTTCACAGGGGAGGGATCTCAGAGGGGACCAGAGTACCTTTTCCAACTCTATGCCCTTAATTAATGCTGAGGCCAGAACAAGAATATCCCAGTGATATTTTCTATCTTAATATCTATTTAAAATAGGTTTTTGAATACTTTTTTTCTTATAAATGGCTTTCAAACAGAAGGGTAAAAGCCAAAAACTGAGATTTTATCTCCTGATCTAGCCAGAATCCTTTTCTGATTGTTATTTAACCTGGCTGTGCCTTTTCTTTGGTTGTCTTAAATTAAGGTGCTAACAATATTTCTGTTAGATATTTTTTAAAGGAGAAATGCCATTGTTCTAAAAATGCAGCAGTGTAAATATGATTTGCAAATGTACCCTGTTGTGAAGTACACAGAAGTCAGCCAATTTTCTTCATGTTGTGATGGATTTGGATGTGAACATCATAAAAAGAGATGTACATTAGTCACAAAACATGCTTTTATATACAGCTTTTCAATTTAGTCTCCAGGGAAACGAGGTCTCCACAGAGCCAGAAATAAATTTTCACACACTCACACACACACACACACAGACACACACATAAACTTAGAATATATAAAATGAAATAGAAAAAAATGAGTTCCTATGGACAATTTCTAGCTTTTTTCATCTATTATCACATTCTCTCTTCTCTTATTGCTTGTTTTTTCGTTTAATTATTTAATTCAGTGCAAAACCAGCAAAGACCAGCTTGGGACATCAGAATTGACCCTCTTTGCTGCCCAAGTGGATGTGTCTTTAACATGGTGCTTGGCTACACCAACACCACTTACTGTTTTTAGTAATTTGTGTTATTTTTGTATTTTGGCCACGTTTCATCGGTCAATACAGTGCATCTTTTTCAGGTAATACTATTTTTGCAGTCGGGCTAGCTTCAGGTATTTCCAGGATTGTGCCTCGCTGTTTCCTCCTGGAACACATCGCCTTTCGTGCCTACGTTCTCATTTATTAACGCGGTTAGGTCCCTCTCGTTCCCAGAGTCACCTGTCCAAGCTGAGCATCCCTTTCGCTCCCCCAAGACACTCCAGATAAAGTGCGACACTGGAAATTTAAGTGAGGTCAGGGAGACAAAATGTCAACAGGATTTTCTTTGTTCTTTAAAGCTCCGTTTCCCCCCAGGTGCTGTGTTTCTTTAATGGACTTTTCAGTTTATGCAGTTGTCTTTTTATGATCTAGACAGAGAGAGTTTAAGACAAACAAAAGGAGAGATTCACGCTGGAGTCGTGCTTCACGACACTGTTGTTATTGAACACTGCTATGGTTTTGGGTAATAGCTTTTATTTGTGCTGCATATGTGGTTTAGTACTTAATTAGCCTGTGGAGTTCAATGTAAGGAGAGCTATGTGAAAAGCAGAGCAAAGCAATGGAGAATTTTGGAGTAGATGGGATGGAGGGGTCCAGCAAGCAAATGTGTGTCACTAGATAATCTGTCAGCAGATAACAGGGCCTTGGACACTGGGCTAAGAGATTAAAAACAGGCAAGATTTAAGTTCTTATGTATTAAGCTTCCAAAACAGTCATCTAGTTGAACACAAAATAGTAATTAGACAAGAATACAGTCACCAGAACTAGGATTAAACTTTGAATAGGTCTTTAAAGTATGAGCATGTCCTAGGTATAGTGTTTGAGTCTTAATGATTAATGGCTACGAGTCTCCAGAGAGGATGCCATTTTGGTTAAAGTGTTTGTGTCTTTTCTTAAGTACTGGATTCATTTATTCCCTAGAGCCAGTCTCAGTATTTAGACGAGTTGAATAGCTTCCAAATGTAGTCAGTGACCATCTGGGAAAAGCTGGAGAAAAGTTGCAAATTTAAATACAAAGCTAACAACATAATACAGAGGGACGACCTGTAAGACAAATTCAGAGAAAACACAAGTATGCATCATTTAAATAAAACATGAGAAAAAAACCTAAGCATTATGGAAACATTCTTAAAAGTCTGTGATGAAAAATTACAATGACTTTTAATCATTCACTAAATTGCAAAAGATTAAGATTTTTGTAGTGGTGATACGATGTGATTTCTTTCAGTTTCACAGTAAGTCAAAAATACCTTGCTATATGCATAGTTAGTGTCATACACTTCCATGAGCAAATGCAGATGATGTACCGATACATGTTCTCCTGTTACTACTCAAAAAAAAAAAATTAACAGGCATGTTGCATATAATTTTTGGGTTATCCTGTGGTGACCACCTTTCCCAAGCTAACAGATTATCTAATGAGTGCTGTAAGAATTGACATAGGCTATAGGTAGTAGATCTCATTAACAGTTATATCACTAATATTTTTTACTAGCAATATGACCTTAGCATGTGAAGCCTCAAAGTTTTACGTCAATAAAATAAGTGTACAATTTGCTTTATAAGCATTAGATGAAAAGAAAAATGGAGCACATTCAACATAAGATAAAATATGGTCCTCCTTATCAAGTGTCAGTGTGAAATACATTGAAAGGTTAAATCTCCTTCTCTCTCTCTCTCTCTCTCTCTCTCTCTCTCTCTCTCTCTTTCTCTCTCTCTCTCTCTCCCCCTCTCTCTGACTGACATTTCTCAGTGATGGTGACTCCCAATAATAAAAATAGGTGATCCTATTTTACACAATTGTCTGTGGAAGCACCGTCCCTTCCGTGGGAGTGGTTATTCCCAGTGACCGTGTTTTCAGTAAGAGTGCATTGGTTTTGTGTCAGTCACCATTGACTCTCAAGCATTCACTCACATGTCAATAGATTTTGAGCAATACGATCATTCTGGCACTTTGTCAGACTCTGAAGATGCAGCAGTAATTAAAATTCAAACACAAGGTTCTAATTCTATCTCAATTTGGGGAAGCAGAGGAGGTATAGATTAGGTGTCTATAGAGAAATAACTAGTTTTACTTACATAACACGTAGTACACGACAATGTAGAAGTAGCCTTTCAGAGGAGCTCTGCCCTGTCCTCGCATCCCGGATCGCTTTGCCATTTGTACTATGTGGCTTTGATCTTCATTTTCTTATAATAGCTTTGACCTTTAGTTTTAAATTTGTATGTCAGGCAGAAGGAAATAGTAACAAGGCAAGCTATCTGCAGAAGATTTGACTTTAAAAATCCCCAATTCATATATTTGGTTTTCATTGATCAAATACATCACCTAAGGCAGGAGAATGGCTCAGTGGTAGGACATTGCTCAGAACGCTCAAGGACCTGCATCCAGTCTTCAGGGTCACACACAAATCTTATCACGTGACTATTATACTGCGAAGAAGTTAGGGGACACGGTGCTTTAACCGGGCATAGCACTACCCAACAACAGCACAGGCTTTGTTCAAGAGATCAAAAGAATTTTTTTACAGTGGACAACTGGCAATTTCTGCTGCATCTTACATTATCTTGTGGAGATAAGGACATTACAATGAGAGATTCGAGCTAAATAGACTCCATGACAGGCCTCAAACCTTCCCTAAAAGTGAGCAGGCCTGAGTTAGATCTTATCCGAAGTAGGTTACAGTTTCCTATAATAATAATCAGACAGCTACAGGAGAAGCCACCCTTGGGCCACTCTCAGACCAGCCGTCAGAAAAATTTAAAAACATGCATATCTAGCATTCCTGCTGCACCTTGAGATAAGGTTTGGGAACTATAAACAGTTACTAAAGGCTGCATATGTAACATTCCTGCAGCCTGGGTGATGGTCTAGGGACTACACATCTAACATTCTTGTGACAAAAGTTATGGTCTGGGGACTACAGATAGCTACCCTGTACAAACTGACCAATCACTCGTTGCCTGCCCAAACCCCATGTGGACCCTTCAGGCTTACCTCTTAATTAGTCATTTTCAAAAAGACTCTCAAAGGTCATGATTGGGTCCCATCAGATGCTATGGACACTCCACGAATTCTGAATGGTCAATGTCATTGCCATGGGTGCTGTGCAATTGTGATTGGTTTTTATGCAATGATGCTGTGTCTGTGTCATACTCCCTGTAACCTCCCCTTCCCTTACCCTTTAAAAACCCTGTTCAGCTATTGTTCTGGGCTCTGTGCACGGATCCACTGCATTGGTGAGGTCTGAGAGTCCAAGCTAAAGCCCAAATAAAGGTTCTTTGCTTCTGCATAAGTGCCTCGGTCTCCTGGTGGTCTGTGGGGTCCCTACCATCTGGGCATAATAATAAATGAAAATCTGTTCCACTAAGTAAGTCTAACCTGACTATCCACTGTTGAACTTAAGTAATTCTTATTCAAGAATCATTACAGGTGCAGATGCTAGAATTTTACTTGGAGCTTCTAACCCAAGTCTGCCACTTACTACCTGAGTAACTTAGGACAGATTATTTAACCTGATTGTGTCTTCATTTCCTCATTTTAAGAACAATAGCCCTTCCCCCACTCTATTGGTATGCAGATTAGTTAGGTGGATATATATGGAGCATTAATACACTAGCTGGCACTCGTAAACATGCACTGTATCAGCTGTATTTTCTGTTAATCCCTATATTTGCAGCCTTTACATTTATGCTACTTGTGTTTTGCACACATATTTGTTTCTAAGACTGGAATGCATAAACAATAGATGTGATTAATTCTGGTTGGCAGATATGCTTTTTGTTATACTTTCATCCATTTACTTTTCTGGTGTGTTTCTGCTTTGTGTGCGTATGATAACAGTGCATTTCAGGAAAGCAATTTAATTTGTGCTCCGTAACACTTCTTAACTGCAAACTGACGAACGAATTTTTTTCCCTATGGCGTAGAAGAACCCTATGAGGTGAACTCCCAGAGAAGGCAGAGATAATGTGAAGATTGCTCTTCTTTTATTCAGTGTTTAAAATCTCATGTTTTATTATATTAGTAGTAAATACATTATGAGGCATTAATTCACAGTTTTCCGCAAGGATTTTTAAAAATGTTCCAGCAAAAGACGCACAAGAAGCATCAGAGAGGGTCAGTTCTGTGGTTCTGAATCTTGTTCTAGCACTGCCGCTGTGTAAGGCAATCTACCGTCTTCTCTCTGGTCATTAACTTTCTTGACAGCTTCAGAGGTCCACGAGGAGCACTTAGCTACCAGGCACTTTGCCCTGCTCAAACCTGTGGCTGTTTCTTTATCATAAAGCTTTTGTACAGTACTAAACCTATGAATTTTCCTAAGTCCAAATTATTGTTGGCCAGGGGTGTGAGTCGGGGGTAGGCAAAGAAAAATCTGATTTTTTTTTTCTTCTTCGGAGAATAGGTTTCAAATACTTAAAAGTTGCTTCACTGCTCTTTGGTTTGAAAATTCCCTGCTGCTAATTCCTAAACAAAGATCACCATGTGCAAACTGAAAATAACACTTCTTTCAGAGGGGGTCCCCGGCCCCGAGGTTGTAGATCTGGACCTTGGAATGACCCAGTCACTTGGACAGATGAAGGCAAACAGGAAGTGAGCACCGAAGTGACGAGGTGAGGCTTCTGTTAGGTTCTAACGCTGCTGCTGATTGGACAGGAGGTGGAGCCGCACTCTCAGGTCCCTTCCTGTCGCTGATCATTATTTCAAAGATACAACAACCTACTTTGTAACAAGTACACCCCTACCGTCAGTCTTTGGGAAAATGGTGTTTAAAGAAACCGATCCTTTGTAACAAAAAGTTTGGGGACCACTGCTATATGGAATTCAAGTACTTGCTATTTATTAACTTTCAGAGAGGTCATATCACTATCATTTTGTGATAGGTAGAAGTCATCTATATTCCTCAGTGATGTCACTGGTGCATAGAGAGGGCACTGTTTCGTTACTTAGAATATCTCCAAACACTCAGTGTTAATTCTGCATAATAAACCACGAAAAATCACAAAGGAATGGGCTATAAATATTTATTTCTCAGTGTTTGAGTAGGTTATATTAATGCTTTGCATCCAGATTGTTTTCCAGAAAATCATGTGTTGGAAGCTTGGGCTCAAGCTGGTGGTAGCATCAGAAGGTGATGAAAACTTCAGGAGGTGGGGCCTTGTGACAGGAAGCAGGTGACAAGGATTGTGCTACTGGAGGTGTATTTGGTCCCTGTCCTTTCTGTCTATGCCTCCTGGGACCATGAGGGAATCCTTCCTTAAGTGGCTTAACTCAGAAATTTTGTCACAATAACAAACAGCTGAGCAATGCAGACAGATGTGGTGACACGTGGTCTCAGTGATGTCCACTAGTTGTCCCCGTGTGAATGCAAGATTATAGAACCCACACACGTGTCTATGCACATGTATATACACAGGCAAATATATATTAACAAAAGATACAACAATCCTGTTCATATTTTCAACATCTAGCTTTTTTGTTGACTTTGGATATTGTATTAGTTTGGGTTCTTTCAAAAGACAGACTTTAAAAGATTTTATCACAAAAAGGTCTATTAGGAAGGCTTACAAATCCAAGGATAGAGGTGATCCAAGATGGCTGCTCAGCCGTGAAGCAGATCTCCCGTCCAGGACGGCAGGACAGCCGGTGAGGTGAGAGCTTTCTGTCGATCTCAGGTGAACACCGAAGCCTGGAGATCGGCGACTGAAGAGCAGCAACTGCAGACAATTGCGAAGGCGAGAGCTTTCCCAGAGGAGGAAGCTGTAACAGTTGTCCTTCTTCCTCTCTTTTAAATCGTTGGAGTTCCAGTTGGCCCTCCCACATCTGGGTGGATGCTCTTCTGTCACTGGCCAGCCCACAAATGACGCATATTCTAATCCAGACCAGTTCTTGATCCCCAGGCCAGGGTGGTTGACAAATACTAATCCTAACGGAGGTGTGGGTCCTGATTCCCTCAAGCTGACATAATCCCATCATAGGACACACTGGGGGTGTGGTCTGGAGGAATGTGTCCCTGTCCCCAGCTTCTTCCTGACCTGTCTGTTTTCAGCCACTTTGGAATGAGCAGCTGTCTTCAAGGCTGTTCCCCCAAGCCCTTCCTCTTCTTCCACTCCCAGCTGATCACGTAGGAATGCACGGAAGCCTCTGAACTATGATTTAAAACAAATGTTTCCTCCCTTATGTAAGCGTGGACTATTGAGTTCCAGCAATAAAAACAACATCGTCACCTCCGCTTGAGGGTGAACAAACTCAAGTCCTCAAGGATGAAATTCACTGTGACTCTTTGGCAGAGCCCTGAGTTTAAATTAATAGCCTATTAACGTTTTCAAAAAGAATATTTCTGAGTAGACTCCATTCAGGTGAAAGTTTATTTTCTTCTAACTTAAACAACTTAATTGTGAAGTCAAACTGCTACATTACAGCTATAAAAATGTTTGCAACAGTGCAATTATTATTACTGATAAATATTGAATGGTATATAGCTAAAATTGGCTGTTTGCACCATCGCTGACTACCTCAATTATGATTGTGCTTGGAGCTAGGACTTTGAAATAAATAAGGTAAAGAAGGCTGTGAAGGAACGTGCTAACTCAATCAGATTGGTGTCCCTAATAAAGAGGGTATTAAAACTGGTAGAGACTTACAAGGGAGCACAGGCAGAAGACAAAAAATATTTTAGAAGACCCGCACAGTCCATGGCGTCCTATTGTTCTTAGAATTGCTCCTTCTTTCCCCTGCTAAAACCACAAAGCCCAATACCAAAGGTGAAACCTAGTGGTGGCTTCTTAGGTCACTGGGGATGTAACTTTGATGCACAATGTGGGGCTGGGACACTCGGTGCCTCTTTACACTTCCTGGGTCATGATGTAAGCCACTGGCTGCACTACATGCACTTGCTTTCACCAGTAGCCCAAAGGATGGAGCCACTCAATCTTGATCTAATCTTCTAGAATCATGTCAGAATAAACCTTTCCTCTTTCTAAATCAGTTATGCCTGGTATTTTGTTATAGCAACATGAGAAGTCTTAATCCAGTCTGGATATTTATTTCTCTAGCATTAGACTGTAATTTCACCCTCCTCTCATTGTTTTGAATGCATTATTATTCACAAAGCCTATTTTTATACATTCATTTTTCTCCCAATCTTTATCTGAACTCTGATTCAGAAGTTCTCATAATGCAGAGAGGGGAGACAGTCCCAAAAATCATTCACAAATAAATACATAAATAAATGAAACAAAAGAGTAAAAATAAAAAAAAGGTTTTCATTAGCATCAATAAAAATATGTTCAATAATTGTTTTTATCCTTAGATGTCTGAAACATTTTAAACGATCAAACCGCAGGAGAACTAAACAATAGACTCATAAAAGTTTGTCTTTTTTTCGAGCATAAAAAAGGAACAAAAAGAGGTTGAGAAAATGGTATGCAAAGTTTCCTAATGCATGTAAGCTTTCAGGGATCCAGGACTCCTCTCCAGACCAGGCGCACTGCCATTTGTACATACAGCAGCTTGATATATACAAATTTTTTATTGTCTTAAACAAAAAGCTAAGACTATAAATAAGCAAAAGCAAGTTTCAGTGTCTTAATCTAAATTTGGACAAACATATCTACAATCGAGGAAATTCTGCTGGAAGTTTTTTCTTTCATCTTTAATTTTAGGACAGTTTCATTGCAATAAAAAAAAAAAAGTATAAGCAAGCCCAGGGTCCTTTTTTTAGCCCTTGCCTGTTAAACAATTTTAATTCTTAATTATTTATGCATATTTGAGAAAACGAATTTGACAAAGATAAAGTTAAGTCAACTTTCATTGAAAGATGAATAAACCTGACCAATGTAAACTTAGTAAAAAAATAAAGTGTGTGTGTGTGTGTGTGTGTGTGTGTGTGTGTGTGTGTGTGTCTGTACAACCCATATCTGATTGTTTTACTCTCCCGATCCAACGAACTCCATGGTCTCCTATTGTTCTTAGGATTGTTCCTTTTTTTCTCTTTGTTGAAGCCACAAAGCCCAACGCCATGTAGCTAAAACCATCTTCAGGAGATTTTCAAAGCCAAGTGAAATTGCTCTCCTCTGGGATTCTCAAAAACAGTGTTCCTAATGTCTATAGCAACTACTTGGAACTTCTTTTCTTAGGAGACAACTTTCTAGCTATATTTATCTAGTTAATCTCTAAACTTCCTTCACTACATATATCAGTCATCACAAAATTTGAGAGCTATCAATTAATACATATGCTCTGTTTATTTGTTAGTAGAATGAATGAAAGAATGGAACAAAAGAAAGGATGCACCAAAATTATAGTTAATAAATTGGGAGCTATTGCATCAGGCAACTTCCTGAACATGGATAGACACACCTTTCTTTCATAATAATTGCCGTTAAACTTGCCTAAGATTTAGAAAATTAGAACTCATTGTGAGTCTAAAGAAATGCCTTGAGTAAGTACATCAATAAATCATAGGACCAAAGACAGTTGAGTTATAGGCTAATTTCAACTACATTCAGATGAGATTCTACCTTTCCTGGAGTAGCAAGCTCATTCCTGCATCTCAAAATTAAAGAAAACACTCAATGACTGGGGAAAGAAAGAAATGGCTAGACACTTTGAAAGACACGGAGGCATTATCAAAGGACTTCAGAGCTGTCATAAGACGTGAAGCTTAACTTGTTCTTTAAAGGTACAGGGAAAAAATAGGGTAAATGTTTTGCGCAAAATAAATGCAATTATTAGGAACGTGAAATTGGAATTATCTATCACCTTCTAGGGTTTTGAGTTTCTGTCACACAAAGTCCTAAAGCTCCAGCTGCTTGGCTGAGCAGGCACAGGTCTAGAATCTAGGCTGTAAAGAGCACAGAGGTGACAACTTAGAGCAAATTTTTCATTGTTTTCTGATTTTTTTTCATGTGACTTGAAGAAAGTCAATAACTCTTACCCTCTAAAAGATCATGATGGAAGATACAATGCCCAATCATTGCGTGTGTAATATTCTTGTACACCCACCAGAACTATTACAAATAAATCAAATTTATGTATTAAACTAACGTCAGTAATAAAATGAAGTTACATAGATACGGTATTTCAGACCATCAGCTATTACAGTGCATTTAAATCTTATATATATTAAATATATAAATATGTATATAAACATGCTATTCTAACTACAAGAAAACATTATGCATGCTTATTTACATTGGTTGTAGTATGGGATGCACTTATAGAAAACGCCCCAGTTTGATATATAAAATCTATTAGTAAATAAAGCCATTATTGAAACTCTTAATGTGTTTTTAATTTACAGATCTTAAACCTTGTCTCTTCTCTTTCAGAATCTGTACAAACCACTTAAAATTAATTTCATAAGCCTAATTAATGAAGCAAACTAAATATGGCTAAACTTAAAATTCATCTGACTCACCACTAGAGTTCGCACTAATTTTCACACTGACTTTTTGTGAGTCTTCCCAATCTATTTGACCTTCAGCACACCCTCATTAGGACAGTTATTATCACCACTAGCCATAGACAATATTATCATTATCATTATTATCATTACTTGACACTTTTTTAAGGTGTTCATGAACAGCTGAATGCTTTCCTACAACCTTTTTATACTCTCATTGTTATGCCCAGGTCTAACGTTGGTTTGGTCATGCTAAAATCTTGTGACGCTTTTCTTCGTCTCCTGGTATTTTTGAACGTGCATATATTGTTGTCTTTCACATTTTCTCCCCTTTCTATCATGTTCTATCCATTATAAAAGACTTGGTTTAGAGGAGCACTTCATGTTTTTCTGGTGTATCTAGCATGGGATCCCAGTAAATAATCTGGGAATTTTTGAGAGGTAAGGGAATGAAAAGATACCTCCTAGAAATAAGGACAAACTTCAAAAGTATAAACTTACAAGAAATATGTACGGAATGCTTATTATTATTTTGTAATTGTAAGTTTACAAATAGATTTCTGAGCGAGCTTCTGGTAGCAGGTAAATGACTCAGCATTCTCAAAGCGGGTGTAAAAACCGCGGGCTGGGTCCAATTTTCTGCAGTCATATTCCTGAAAACTAGTTTTTACAGCTCTAATGGGCACTTCAGGAGAAAATTGGTTCCTTTTTCAAGTAAGAATGCCTTAGAACACTTGCTTTCAAGTGGTATTCCATCAGGCAATAGGATTTCAGGTTTTCTATCAAAGTTTCAAGTAAGTATATATGTTTATTGGAAGAAATACTTGTCTTAGTTTAGTTTGCTTTAATTTTTTTTTTCTTATATCAGTAGTCAAGGTATAATTTAGTCAGGGAAGGAGTTTCATTTTTCCAAAATCAATTTAACTATTTTTTTTGAAAAATTTAATCTAGCCAATACCTAACATGTTTATGACTATATGTATTTTTTATTTCATTTTCTTTGAGGAATGTAAAGTTTTATAAAATTAAACTAAATAAGGTATAGCTTGCATTCACAAATTATTTTTAAGATATTTCTGGCAATATCATTGTACTTTTGCAAATTAAAACTTTGAGAAGTACCATTAAAGTATTTTTCATGGTTATAGAAGGCAATCATGTTTAACTTTATAATTTTATATAAAATATGATTATGAGAAAACTAAGAATTTTTATTCATGTTTTATGCATTTTGCAAATTATTCATCATTACTTATTTGTGGTCTCAAAGAAGGAGTTATACAAACATTGAATGCTTTTTCTGATAGCTTCCTAGCCATATTTTAGAACTCATTGCACAAGGTATGTACTGCATGTGAATTTATGTATTTATATACTTTTGCATTTTGCAGTTTAATGTGTATTTCATTATTTCACTAAAATTAGATCATTTTACTTCTACTATTCTTCTCTCAATGTAGATGCTCAAAAGTACGTGTTGAATAATATGTAAGCTAGGCAAGTTTTTCTCCATTTTACAGGTAATGAGAAATTCAATGAGATTATCTAATTTTCCCAGTTCTACTCAGAAGTAACAAATACAGGTGAACCTCTTGCCATGGAACATCTAAGATTCCTCCTCAGCCTCTACAGTCTGGCTCCAAAGCTTCCCAGAATTGGACTTCTGTGCTCATCTCCAAATGACCAATGAAGTGTCTTAAGTCTCTCAACATAGGCAACTTTTAGAATAATTCTTTCTGGGTTATGAATCATAAAAACACACTTTAGATTCAATATGGCCAATAACCCCATGAGGATTTTAATAAGTATATGATTTTCATCAGTTCACGTTCTGACATTGTGTCTGACATACTCTTACCTACTCTTTTTTTTTTTTTGAGACAGAGTCTCAAATAATGTTATATGAAATAATTTTAAAAATACAAAACTTTAATTGTTGCTTTTATATTATCCTCAGGTTTACAGAGTGAGATATTTGTTGGTAACTAAAGAGATTGAATTCTACTTTGTATGTAAATAAGTTTGGTTTTTGTTTTGTTGTTGCTATAGCTGTTGTTTTTGCTATTGTTTTTTGTTTGTTTATTTTTGTCTCAAAGAGAATTTAGAGGGTTTCCTGAGCAGTGACCTTGTAGTGTTACTGTTTCCTTTAGCTTGATTAAACTGAAGGCCTAACTAAGTATCCTGATGTTTCTCACCTCCTTCATGAAGCATTTACTTTACAAAGATAATACAGTATTTCTTTGCAGCTCTGAATGTAATCTTTTTAAAGTTACTTGAAGATTTTATAATGCCTTCCTCCAGGACATGGAGATCACCACTTTTTAATTGCTCTTTTTAGAAAGAGGACATCCCTAGTTTTTGGTCTCAGTGGGACAGTAGGTAGTGAACTTGTTAAAAACAGAGGCAAATGCTGATGACTCATTTTGGCTTGCACCCGAAATATCCCCCAAACCCTCATGTACTTGGATGTAGTGATAGGCGTAAGGAACCATGTGTTGTTGGAAGATGGGGATTGGTTAGAAGGGGCGGATGCCAAGAGTTTGATCTAAAGGGGTTGTATCAACTTGTTGTGATCGAGGAGGCAAAGCTTTCAGGTGTGTATTATTGACTTTTGAGCCAAGAAGCGAGGGAGGGCCACCAACCCTAGATATGGGGGCCCAACTGGTAGCTTGAACCATGTAAATAAAGGAAAAGGAAACATTGGTAGAACTTCTTTCTTGAAAAACTACGGCCTTGTCTTAGTCTCCAGCCATCAACTCTCTCTTGCTTCAATAGACTTTCTGTCTGCAACGCTGTGACCCAATCCTCCAGCCTCTGCCTGTGCATCTACTGTTAACAGCTGCTCATTTGAACGAATTATGTGAGATCTTCTGAAACTGTTATCTAAACAAATTTTCCTTTCTTAAAATGTGAATGTCAGGGATCTTGTCCAGCAATAAACAAATAACTAAGACATGACATAATTAATCACAGAGGCACTTTGAGAATTCAATATTCCATGGCTCTGACTATCCTCTAACATTTTCATCCTTCCAATCTATATTTTTGCTGTTTCTTCCACTTCAAGGAATCTCAATTTGACTTCGCCAGCACTGATAATCAGGGATAATTTCTCCACTTCAAATATCAAATATGACTCCTTCTGTAACTTCAATTCTCTTTTCCATGAAACATAACACATTTATAAATTCTGACAGGCCACATATGTCCTATAAAAGTTTTCTCTTTATTGTAAATAATTGCATATTACTGAGAAATCTAAATTTGATTCTATTCATTTATAATTCCCCAAAGTTTGAGCATCCTGCTGAGTAATAGTGTTTAGGGCACAAAAAGAAACTCCAACATTCCTGAGTTCAGAAACTTGTCCACTTGTGTGCTTGTCTTTAAAGTTGCACGTGTGCACTATCCAACGAATCCACGGGTCCAAATGCAATGTGTGAAGCCGAGTGCTCGTGACTGCAAAGAAAAAGGCAATAGTCTGTTTAACAAAGCGGTAACCCGCTGAAAATGAGAGATAATAAGAAGCACACAAATAAAGTATTTTAAACATCTGGAAACTTTAGATGTATCAGTACAGATCTGTAATGATTATTTTATTTGGTAGAGAAAATACTTTCGACTTAATTTACTACTTTGATTGTAAGGCTATCATAAATACGATTTTAATTTTGGTACTTTAAGAAAAATAATATTGAAAGGGAAACTTCTGTTTAAAACCAAGTTAGACCAAAATAAAAATTAGACCAAAAAAAGCAAATAACATCAGTTAATCCTCTAAGGCGAACTAGTCTTTGAGATACCCTGAAATCTCATAATTTTATATGTCTATCAGGTCAATGTTGGCTCTTTAAGATACAGGATTTTAGCTTTATTGCATGATATTTACTATCATAAGAAATGTGAATGCAATTAATTTCAATATTACATATACACAATAGCATATTAGAGTTAACCACAGTTTCAAAGCCTAGGAGATGTTGACAATTTATATTTAGGAAATATATAGGGATCTTAGTGCAAATGAAAGCATCACCATGTCACACTTTACAAAATAAAAAAAAGAAAAAAATTTGTTTGACTATACTTTTCTCACACCTTGCCCTAATCTTACACCTTCTGGAATTTTTTACTTTAGATAGCTCCAATATTTTCTAGAAATTAAAATCAGGTAATTGCAAAGCAACATGAAAGTCTTGGTGTTATGGAATAGATTGTCCTTGTTTGAATTGTTTTATTTTATTTTTCAAATGAAGAGAATAAGGTACAGTGCTAATTTGAGACTGAAAGTCGCAGTCAAGTTTTCTTACAGTCAAGTATTTTCGCTCAAAAAAGAGAAACAAGAAGTTAGTCAACACTACATAGTTTCCAAGTAAACTCCCATGAACATTTAACCAGAAGTTAAGTCTACATTGAATCCAGCACGGTTTCTTAGTGCTTCTAAATTCACTTAGAACTTGTCAATTATAATTCTGAAAAATGTAACTTAAAACATCTCTATATTTTATGTTACTCAGTTATAATTTTAAATTTATATACTAAAATTTATTAATAATTCAATTTTAAGGGTCTCAGCAACACAGGTAAAAACTATTAGAAGTTTTTTGCACATTTTGGAAGGTTTTTTTGCAGATACCAAAATGGAAAATGATATGACATTATATTAAAAAATTATAGAACTCTGAATTTTTACTGAATTTCTCCTGTCTATCAAGTCTTTCTTCAAAGAAGCACATCATTCTAAGAGTGGATTCTGTTATTTGTTCTTTGTTACAGGTCACTTGCAGCGAGCTCCCTTACATTCCTTTTCATTATTCCAATCAATAATAATTTTCCCATAATTACTTTTAGCTGTATCTAACAGTTACATTAGAGTAAAGGAACTCAAGCTTATATTCATCGCATGCTAGTTATTTTACTTCACCGTCTTTTTTCTACCCTCTGCCTTCTCCATCCCCAAAAGCCCTTCCCCTTTCAACACAGTCTATCTCTCTGTTGCTATCATCTCTCTTTTACTTTTCTCTTTAAATTATTTATTTTGAGATTTCTCATGAAAGAAAAACTATACAGTATTTATTTTTGTGTCTGATTCATGGATGCTCTAAAGACACATCCATTTTTCTATCAATCAATCTAAATTTATGTTCTTTATGGCAGAACATTTACATTAATAAATTTATATTCATTTATATTAATGGACATATAAACTGCTTTAAACGTTTAGCTGTTATGAATGTTGCCGCTATAAACTAAGGTGTGTAACTAAAATAATGTATTTAACTCTTTCAAAATGATACCTAGAGAAGATAAAGCTGGTTTTCTTTTTTCAGATTTTTGAGGTCTGTCTATACTAATTTGCAGTGTTTGCCCTGGTCTGAAGTCCCGTCTATACATGAGTCCTAATACACACGGCTTCCTTTTGCCCCAGAGTCGCCAGCATTAGTTGTTTTTCACGTTATTGACGATAGCCACTCAGAGTGGAGTTGGGTGGAATCTTAGTGTTGAGTTGATTTGCATTTCTCCGATGGCAAAGACACTGAATTTTTTTTTTTTTTTTTTTTTTTTTTTTTTTTTGTGGAGACAGTGATCATATGTTGTACTTCTTTTGAGAAGTGTCTATTCATTTCAATTGGCTATTTTGATTGGCCTCTTAATTTTGGTGTGTCTAATTTCTTTGTAGCTGGCAACACGTTGTTCTTATCCTGTTGAACTTTTCCTTTTCTGACCAGAAGCCTTTTTAAGTTGGTGTCATCTTATTTCTTGATTGGTGGTGTTATTTCTTGTGAAACCGGTGTTTTTCTCAGAGCATCCTTGCCTACATTCCCATGTAATGCTGATGACTTGTTTTCTCTTCAAGATTCCGTTTTAGCACACAGTTTCTAGGTAATCTTTATTTCAAGGTTGAATTCTTATTTCGACACATTTCTGAATCTATCAGAAGGAAATGGGGAAACATTTAGTGTTACATAAAGCTACTTATCCTTCTAGTATGCAAAACCAAATTAAGAGCCTTGGTTAAAAAAATTCAAGTAGGATTTCTAATTCCACGAAGATGGGATTTTTTGGCATTCTCCTATGGTATAGATCAGGATGGTCCCACAAAGCTTCATGAACTTAGATGATATTTGGGCCATAGGGGTTAATCGGGTCAAGTAGATTAATCCATTGAGGATTTCATGAGGCATTAGGAAGTAGGGCCTGATGGGAGGAATGAGTCATTGGGGCTCTGCCCCGCTCCCACCTCTGCACCCTTTTCCCTACTCTGCTTCCTGTTGCCATGGGCAACAGGGCAACAGCTGACCTGCCCTTAGACCACCACAGGTCTCCCACCACTCCCTCTGCTATTGCCACCTGAACTTGAATGAATGGAAACCTATGAACTATGGGTCAAATGAACCTTTCCTCCTGTAACTTTTGCGGGTCAGGTACTTTATCTCAGCTAAGACAAGCCCTGTTTCATTCAACTCTGGCATAATTGGACATGCATACTCCTATCTGTTGCAAGAAGAAAAATGATAACCTCAACAAATTACAATGCAAAACTTTCAAAGAAATTTACTCAATTATCCAAAAAGTTGACCTTATCAGTTAGCAGCTAAATATATTTCATTAATGTTTATTTAGTTAAATTTAATTAACTGAAATTTAACTGAGAGCTCCTACTGGTAGGAGCCTGCCAAAGGCTAAGCTGCTGCCTTGTGAACTCCGAAAAGAAGGTTCATCAGGATGTGGTCACCTATGTGTTTTCTGAATTCTCTCTGTATTTCTTCCCAAGGAATGTGATCTTGTGAAAGGTAAGAATTATAATTTTCATTTTCAAATTTTCTGAATTTTCATAGACTCGGCTACATCGAAGCTCAATAAATTATTGCATCAAGTTTAATTGAAAGTAATAATTATAATAAATGAACATAGAATTTCTACTATTCAAAAAATAAAAAGTTATTTTATTCAATTCTTGTCCTTTATTTTTTAAGATAGGGTCTCACTCTGAATCCTTAACTCACTATGTAGCCAAGGTTTCCGTTAATCCTATGGTAATCCTCCTGCCTCAGCCTCCCAAGAGACAGAATTACAGGTAATATGCCACTGTGCCCAAATTATGTGGCGCTAGTGAACTGAACTCAGGTGTATGAGCTTGTTAGGCAAGAGTTCCCATCAATATGTTGTCCTCCAGCCCCATTTACTCAATTCTTACATTTCATTTTGAAATGTCTCATTCTTTTGCTAAAAATTATCCCTTACCTAGAAAATAATCAACTAGTGAAGTGAGTCTAAATGTAAATTTTAGTTACGTTTTAATTCCTGAGACATACTGCCAGACATCCAAAATTTAAGAAAGGAAAATTTTATTTTAGGTCAGTTTTTGTATGGGGCATTTCAGGCCTGGCAGCCTGCAGTGGTGGAGGGCCTAGCTGGAGAGAAGCTGTTGGTGGTGTGGAGAGACAGGGGATCCAGAGAGGGAAGGAAGGTTCTGTGATGGAGTTTTATCCTTCCAAGTCATGCCTTAGTCATCTTCCCATTCAGTACATGCCCCACTGATCTTTCCTGTCTGACCAGGCCCCAACTCTCAGCAGCACAGAAAATCACGGGCCTAACCCCCATAATTGAATCACTCTCCAAACAGGGGAAGCTTTTGGATACATTCCAGATACAAACCATAATGAGGAATTTTTAAAAAAAAAATAATTTCGAATCTTTGTGATTTAATACATTATGACATTAACAGGGGAAAAAGGTCCTTAATTGTTTTCACTAAAGATCTTAAGAAGTGGGGGGCGGGGGGGGGGATGAAGAGGAGGATATAAAAGAGGGAGAAAGGCAAAAACAACCAAAAGTCCCAAAATAAATTTCACCAGATTCAAAATAGGCTGTGACTGAAAAATTTTGGTGACGAGATTTCTATGTAAAAATTTGTTACAAGGTATCGATTTTAAAATTTTTAGTTAAAAAAAATCTTGCTGCAGCTGAGTTAGGTATAGCTGGTTTGACATCCGCTGGAAGGCCTAGGCCAGGACTGGAAGTAATAAGTGATATGACAATTATTAATTTAGTAGAAATAGCGACTCTACTAAATGGGGTTGCCTGGAAACAAATAATAAAAGTTTAATAATAAGTAATATTTTATGAAAACCCATTTAAGTTTTAACAGCAGTTTAAAGCAGTATGCAAAATACCCGAGTCAGCCAACTTCATCACTGAAAGATTGAAGACCCATATCCAATAACGCCAGAAATAAAAAAGTAAGACTCTTCCTAAAAACAATCCAAAAGAAAGGTTTAAGAGATAAAAAAGAATAATCTGAGAAATACAATGCTTTCTTATTTATTTTTCCCCTCACCTTGACTCTTAAATTCTGGTCTCATGTATCTGTATTTACTCACACTGTGATGTTTGTTTGGAGGGACACAAATTATGAATATGGCAGAGTCAGGGAGACAGGGACTCAAAAAAAGATTAGGCCATAATGACCAGATGAGAGAAAGAGTCAAAGAGAAGTGTGTGTGTGTGTGTGTGTGTGTGTGTGTGTGTGTAAGCATCTGAGTCTGTTCCATTGTGTTACGGCCAAAAAAAGCAGTTGAGCTTGTAGCTTACAGACATGTTCCATTCCCCGTTGTGTCTGGAATTCCTAAAATGCAAGGCTACACATCTAGCCAAAATATCTGCGCCGTCATGTAAATCCATGAAAGTGAAAAAAAGGGAGCATAATGTGATTAAAAGCTAAAGTTGAGTTCAAATGGGGAGGTCTTAAGGCCAGAGTTTTCCAATTATTCAGTGATTCTCAAAGAAGGAAGAAAACAATAGCATAGCTTTCACATTTTTGCATAATTCTTAAATTTGTTTCCAAACCAACAAAATTCTCATTTTGAATTACAGATTTTTCTTACTAGCTTTCAAGTTTTCATTGATAGGAGGGAGGCATATTAAAGTTCTGGCTTGTTTGCTTGTTTTTTAGAAATATAAAAATTAAGACACTTGAAGATTCCAGACAGAGCTTACTCTCAAGAACATTTACTTCAGAATGGCAAACAATAATAGGTAGAAAGGAATCTGTATTTTGATCCTTATACTAAATAAGAACGACTGGGTGGCAAAAATGTAGTGTAACTTTTGATTTATCTGTTTTTTTAAGAAAACCTGTATTAAATGATACAAAGAAAATTCTACATTAGCTTCTCCAGGGGATCCAAACATTTTCACAAAGGACAGCTGTCCCAATCATTAAATGAGTGCCGTAGCTAGTTACAAGTCAATACATCATAAAATCCCTATGGAGAAAAAGCAATCTTGTGACTGGTTCTGGACTACAAATATCTGCAGAATGCATTTATATATATATTTTTCTTATGGTGTGCCTCTGGCTGTCTCTCTTGGGGTCACTCCTTTAACGATTTGACAATTCATTTTCCCTTCACTTCAACTACTGGTTTATCTAAAATTCTTCTTGTTGCCAAATCTACATATTGGGAAACACAGATGAACACAGCACCAAGATTAAAAATAGCCAACCTGTAAACACAATAAGCAGAGATGGTATGATATGACAAATTAATATCTATTCAGGCCACTTCCTTTTGTCATCTTTCTCTCATCTCTTTCTTTTCCATTCTTTCTCTTTCCCATCTATTATCCACTTGCTGATATGATATATGCATGTTATTTTTTATTCACAGTAATACGCATACATTTGCTACTAAAACAGGTAGCTATCACATGCAATCTTGGATTGTTAAAATGCAATATTAAATTTTGTTGTTTACATTTTTATTTTCATATCTGAACGTAGGCTAGTAAGTCCTCTCCAAATGGCATCGGTAATAGTAACTGTATTACCTTTTGGTGAACTGTCTGAAACAAGAAGATATTTGGACATATGGTACAAAATATATGGATTTTTTTTGGAAAACTTTTGATATAATACTGAAGTTAAATTAACTGTTGAGTGTTTTAAGAATGGGACAATGGCAATTTTAAAACAAAATTTATTCTAGATATAAATATATGAAATCAAACTCCTCTTCTTCCTTGTCTTTCTGCACAGATGGAAGGCCACTTAAAATGCTTGCTTTCAGTCCAGCACACTGGGAAAAATACTTTGTCTTGAGCCATTGAGCCATTGTGTGTGTGTGTGTGTGTGTGTGTGTGTGTGTGTGTGTGTGTGTGTGTCAGGGCTCTCCTAGCTCTTGCTCCCATAACAGTACTGATGTGGCTAGACGACAAATTTTTTTTTAATTGAACAACTACACCTTGGGCAATGGGAAGCCTTATAAACTTCTAATTTTAGAAGATCAAGGTCAAATCTAACCACACATAACTCTGTAAAAGCATGTGACAGTCCCAGACAAATAACCCAGAAGTAGGCATTGAAGACACATGTTAAAACTCATCTCTTAGGCTGACTATGTCTTAAAATACCTCAGAGAAACAAGTGCCCCGTGTGCATATCAGGTGTTGTACAAACTTGCAGTAACAGTTTTAGCTATTGGTGGAATAATAAAGACCCTTATCTTATCTTGATTGTGAATGTGGACAGTGGGTAAATGGCTGTTTTTGTCTTTCTCCATCTTCTTCATCCTCCTCTTCTTTTTCCCCCTCATTGCTTCCTATTCTCCAAAATCCTCATACTGCCTTCAAAGTGAATGATATTTAGAGTAAGGAATTACTAAGAAAAAGATTCATTTCTCTTGAGAATGATTGCTCAATAAGAATTGCTTTAAAGAAAACATTAATGGTTCGATGAATATAATTTAGACTGAGAAATTCACCAGAAACTTAAAAAAATGATATAAACTTCCAAGGCATATGATTTAGTTATAATTATGAAAATATTTTTGGGATAGAAAGAATAATTTTCAAACTTACCAAGAATGAAAAGGCTTTTGTCATTCAATGTTATTGAAAACTTGAGCTACCCCTTCTTTCTTTACTGGAAAAAGAAACCAAAATTTAAAAAAAAAAAATGTTTTCTCTGACTTTTCCAGAATTTCCAAGTAGTTTCTTCCGTGGCTGAGATCATTCTCCAGTGGTATTTCCATTCAAAAACCACAAACATTTTTATGTCCTTTTTCTTGTATGAATTTTAATGAAAAACAGAATTGAAATAAAAAGAAGCTCAAATGCAAGCTGTTTTGATACTGCTATGAGCTAAATTTCATGGTGTTTTGAATAAGTCTTTGAAACTGCTCTTTGAATTTGCCCTAAAGGACACTAAAACTTAATTAATTATTAATGACGTTTAGAGAGAAGAGTGTAAAAATAAATCCCTTCTTAACCAAGTACATTGCGAGTCACATACCTCATATAACCACACATGCTTGACTAACACCGCATCTGGCTGTTGCATCAGGGGATAGGACGCTGCGCTGTGGAATGAGGACAGTGGGTAAATGGCTCCTTGTGTTCCTGTAATACTACACCTTCCTCTTCAAGGTTTTTTATTTTGCCTTAATTCTGTCATCGAGACAAAAATAACTCTAGGATTTCTTCATGTCACTGCTACTGTACTGTGTGGTGAAGCTTTTTAAATCTGAAACTACTTCAACAAACTTGACTCTTTATAAAATCAATTTGACCGTCACAATTTTTAACCTAAGTACATAAAATCATGTAGCTAAAACTCTTTATGTTTTATGTGCTTACTAGTGATTTTATATATTTTATGCTTTTTACTAAAAAAAGATTCTTGAAAAAAAATTTTAAAAATGCAATGTGCATTTCTCCACAAATGTACTCAAGCATATCTTTTAATTATGTGGTCAGAAAAAGACAAACATTAGTTTAGTAGCAGGTTAATACACGTTGCATAAATGGGAGCAATAGAAATCAGGTCAAAATTCATCTTTCTAAAATGACATGACATTTGTGAGGCTAGGTAATTCAAGATGTTCAGAAAGTAACGCCCACTCATGCCATGCCAGATTGTATGTAGCTAGGACAGTAATGCAGGTGTCAAGCCAGACAGCTGAGAACATTTGCACTGTGGTCCTCCTGAAGGTATCTAACTAAGCTTCATTTTCAATTGGAAACACTTGTTTCATGGTTAGAATTGGTTAGCTTGAGGTAACTTTGTGGTAGATGATAAAGTTGAGCTGAATATTAAAAATAGATTTAAGCAAACTACAGAATTGAATGGGGCTTTGGAAGTTAAAAAACAAGAAAGGAACTGTGAGTGAATGATAAAGTTAATCTTCTAGAATGTGATTTCCACTAAATATTCAAATTGAACTGAGGTGGTATTTAGAAAGTCTATGAGGATATTTATTTTTTATTGGGGATTGGGTCTCACTATGTAGTCTAGGCTGGTCCTGAATTTACCATGTAGCCTGGGCTGGCCTCAAAAACTCATGTTAATGTTCCTTCCTCAGTCTCCTGAGTTCAGGGATTACAAGACTGTGCCACCACTCAAGACTAAACCTGTAAGGAAAATTGATGAATATTTTGCTTTATTTTTTTTTTGTACTTCAGGGAAAATAGAAATTTGTTTTACTAATTTTCCTTTTTGCACAAAACTTTTCAGTGGTAAGCAATGCATTACAAGACATTTCGGTTTCTAATTATAAGCTAATCATGGTACATTCTTTCAATTAAAGAAGGAGGCTTAACTTTCTCAGAAAATCTTGGTATTCAGATCTGGAAAGGATCCAGATGCTCATTTGATTCAACTACATTTTTATATATATAAGAAACTGGGGTTGAGGTCAAAAGTATAAACGGCTTGCTTGCGTAGCAGGGAGAATGTTGAAATGAAATTTAGAGCATAGAATGCTAACTTTTATGCTGATGTGTCTCTTAAGCTGTTGGTAGCGTTAAATGTATTGCAAAAGATAATTTTCACTCAAGGATTTTTCCATGGGAGTAAATTGAGACTAAAGAGGCAATATCAAAGTTATAGTCTAAATGACTGCATTTTTCAGAATTAATATTTGAAATCTTGATTCCAAATGCAATAATACTAGCAGATGAGTTTCACAGTGAAGATGCAGGTGACTGGGACATGACCTGGAAGAATATATGCTATCTCTGCCCTGTCTTCCTAACTTGGCTTCTTATCTGCCAAGTCAGTGGTTCATCCCATCCGGAATGAGACACAGTATTCCATCGCTTCTGACCTGGCCCCACCACTTAAGACCACATAGCCCACGGATATTCCACAATATCCAATTATATTAGGCTTCTGAGGGACATCCCACTTCCAAACTACAACATCCAACCTTTGGTAACTCATGCCCACTTTCTTCTGCAAAATGCATTTAGCTCTTTAAGAGTTGCTGAAGCCTTAGTAGCTGCAGTATGGCTAAAAAGTTCAAGTCAAACATACCTCGTGACTCAAGGCATCTTCAAAGTTTTCCAAAGTCCTCCTGTAAATGATTGCCAAAGGATTGTAAACTGCATTGTTGGGTTAAGTCACAACAACTGCCTGCTTCTCTGGTACGATTTCTATCTTAGTTACTTTAACACTGCTGGCATACAACATTCAGCATCCAGAATTGAGGGAGGAATGATATAACTTAAAGTTTTAGAATTTTTTCTAGCCGTGCATACGGGAAACCAAGGTAGCAAAAAGGACAAAACAAGCAGTTGTCCTTCTAGGTAATCTCACAGTGATGAGTCCTTACTAGATCAAGCTCCATTGTTCCACCCTTCTGGACAGGCCCCCCCTCTTAATAGCATGTGGCTCCGTAGACTACCAAATGCAGTTTTGGGGGGACATTCCAGATCAAAGCTGTGACAATCAGTTATGTTCCCAGAAAGGCTTGTGATAACCGAAAAACAGTATAAGACTTCGCCAAGTGTCTGCTGAGGGATCACCTCCACTCTCCATGATCCAGGAGTTCCCGTAACAAATAACACTGTATCTTGAGGGTGAATATTATGATTGATAATGATTGGACCCCCTAAAGTATTTGTTGTTAATATAGTCCAGTTTCCTGAGATATAAAGATGTTGAACATTCAAAACTTTCCCTATTTTTAAGCAAATTAAAATTTATGGTTTCAACTGTTTTGAGCTAATTTTAAAAAGAAAATATTTCCAATGATTCTACTAACCCAAATGCATAAATATTTGTTAAACAAATCAAGGTCCTTCGTATATTATGCAGATTTGAAAATACTATACATTTTACAGTATGGAAAAAACCTGCTCATGAAAAAATATAAAATTTTCTAGCTTTATGCATATGAATTGCAAATCAGTACCTCTGGAATTTTGAGGAAATGTTTTGAATAATAAGATTTTGAAATAATTTGTCTTCTATTGACTTTTTCAAATGTTGGTATTTATACATGCTACAGATATTTCTGGAGCAAAAATTTATATAAAAACTTGCACTAAGCAAACTGAATTTTTTCAGTTAAAAATACAGGTGAATTACATGGTACGTAGTATGAGATGCAGACAGAGACGCATATACAGATTATTTCAGTCAAGAAATGTCGCTTTCACCACATGACAAATGCAAAGAATTTACTATGGGAATAAAAGGAAAAGAGACCATTTTTAAGTAATGCTTGGTTAGAGAGATTTATGGGAATGTAAAGACTTTATGAAAAGAAGATAACAAAAATAATAATAAAATAATAATAAATTAAGATACTTTAAAAAATCTTTATCCTAGAACTGAAGGAATTTCACAAGAACTACTTTAATAACCATGTTCCCACTGACCTAAGAATTTCGATCTAAGCCACACATCTTGATTGTTCCAGCCCCTCTTGACAGCACCATGCCGGAGGCCAAGCCTCCAATCATCGTGCACTCCTGGGGCACAATCAGACCATTTCCAATTCATAAAACTAAAACTATGAGCCAGATTATGGGATACTTAATGAATTATCACTTAGTTCTTATAAAATAGAAACAAAAGTGTTTAAAAACAGGTGGGGATGAAATGAATTCTTGTGGTTTTGCAGAGGCTTTGAGGATAGTCAATGAGAATCACATCACTCTATTGTTACAGGAAAAAATGGTCAAGCCTTCATGTGTAATTCATGGAATAGAAAAACAATCTGTGGTTAGATGATAAATTTAGTCTGAAATACATGTACTTTACAGCACCTTCATACATGTAGAAAGTTATATTAAAGTATAAATGTACATTTAGAATTTGATAGATATTAATTTGTAGAATACAAAGGTAAAGTTTTGGCTCATAAAAGTGATTTTTGTCAGCGCAAATGTAGACTTTTTGCCAAAGAAAAAATTTAAACATCAAGTTGTAATTATAATTAGAATACAAACTCTGTAGTTTTTCTTGTACTTTAGCTGCAGCCAAACATTTAGCATAAAGTCTGACAAACAATAAACCTCCAAAAAATGTTGATTGCACTTTAAAAATGAATATATTCCAATACACATATGGTAAAAACTGTAGCAGGAAGTGATGGCTTATGGACTCTTCCTATTCAAAGCACTTGATGAGCAAATGAAGGGAAAAAATAAGAAAATATTTAACTATCATTGGATACAGGCATTTTAATTACTGTACTTGTAGAGAAAGAGTAATGATATTTTTAATGAAACTGATTTCTTAATTTGATTCATCCTATCTCTTCAGAGATTTTTATGTATGGTAAGCATAGATCTATAAATAAAAAGATTCAAAATATACTAAATCATGTTGAAGACCATTCTGCTAAATCAATGTACAAGCAGATGTGATTTTTAAAATATTCTCAGCAATATATTAATGATGCTACGAACCTTAGAAATGGAATCCTCTGCATTGTTATCTATAACTAAATGTATACACGTAACAACAATGTTACTGAAGGAGTATCTGGTACCTTTACATATTAAAAGTGCATTGACATAGTTTATAATCATTTTCAGAATCTAGGTTTATATTCTAAAAATCACAACCTGATAATTAAATCAGGAGACACCAACAGTGGTTTCTCACTTTTTTTATTTTGGTAACTTCTCACAATTCTTTAAAGTAGCATGAGCTCTTCACACACATTAGTGGGGTCTGATTCTCCCTCTACACAGAAATCACTTCATGTTCCTCAAGAAGCTTGGCTTGAGCTGGTACACAGTGATTGAGAAAGTAGTAATTACGTCCCCCCAAGCATCAGTAGTTCCATAATTACCGTTCATGAAGAGGGAAAGTTTTTTTTTTACTCCACAAAGACTTGATGAAGACATCACAGAGGTCAATGAGGTTTTTGTACAAGAAAATGTGCTAAAAACATTGCTTTGTTTTTAAGCAAAGTATTTTTGTTTTAGCCATATTTCACTTTTCCCATTGTGCTATATCTTCATGCTAACAAACCACTAGAAATCATTCACCACAGTGTTTGCCTAAGAGTATATAAGAATAGCAAGGTTCTCTAGAGGGAAAAAAAAAGACATGGCCCCAAAACCTTTTCAAATCCATCTTTGGCTGCGAATAACTGAAGAACTCCGGGAAGAGATGGGAAGACTCTTCTCTGCTATCCCTGCTCCCTTGAGAATCTAAATCTCATCACACAAGTATCATCTGAGAATCCATGTGACTGACTGAAGGATCAGCCACTCCCTTAGATTTGTGTTCAATGTGTTGGGAGATGTACTATTTTTCAACTTCGTTTCCTGTATATTATGTGATTTTTAAAAATCTTACTAACATAGCCGTGTGAAATGTATAATGTTTAATATTAGTTTTGACTAGGAAGCGTCAAAGGGCAGATCAGTGACAAAAAAAATGTTTCTTTGATGCATTTTTTATATATCTGAAAGGGAAAAAAACAGTGAAACTGAAATGGGCTGTTCTACAGCCCTAATCACTGACAGGCTTTCTTTTTTAATCAATCTCAGATATGGAGGATTTAAAAGAATGGGTACAAGGAGCATCATGATGGGTCTTTTTTAGAGTCGTAATTTCCCCATGTAACGTGACAAGCTAATTAACATACTTGTAACAGATAACTGGTTAGCAGAGTTGGCTAACAGACCTTGAAACAAAAACATCAAAATGTAAAAGGTTTCTTGAGCAATCAGTTCTTCCTAATTACATCATAGTTAAGCTACAAATGTGTTATGGCCTTAGAAAGTCTATTTTCCTATTGCTACAGCTCCTAAAACAGAAAGTAAAAATTTGAATGTTGACAAACTTGAAAAATTGTCTTTTTGTGTTCCATTAAGAACAATTGAAATGAGTTCAACCAATAGGCATTCTCTCTCAGCCTTTGCTTTTGGGTCACTTGAAAATGCACCATACAATTCTGTATTGCTTTGGGTTTGTTTCTTTTTTTGTTTCGTTTTGTAGTACTAATAATAAAACCCGAGTCTCTTATTCTAATCTATATTTCCAGCTCATTTTTATTTTTGATTTTGAGAGAGGTCTTGCTAAACTGCTAGGTTGCCCAGATTTGAGACTGAGCTCAAGTTGTGATCCTCCTATACAGTTTCTAAAATATCTGGTTTAGAAATGAACTGAATTTTAAGTTAGAAGTCAAAAGTAGTAAACCCTTTTCTTTAACCCTCTCTTAGAATTATTCATCTATGATACAGAGAAAACAAACCACTAAAGTAAGTACCATCTGGGCCAAGTCAGGTAACCTATGTAGAAACCTGACCCAGCCATTCCAGCTCCTCAAAATCACTTTACTTCAGTACTTCAGAAGCCATGCTGGCAATTGAGAGTTTTTAGATTTTTATCTTTCTCTTCTCTAGGTGTCTTTGGAAGAGGTGTTAACCAGCTGGCAGTGGTAATCCAAACAGAAGAAGTGCTAATTGCCATGTGTGGGAAAACTCCAAAATGAAAGGGGAAAAGATTAATTCACAGGATAGTCAAATATCCCCAAATCGTTAGGATTTTACTTAATTGCACAATCAACTTCAGACGTTAGCATTTCAAACCAAGGAGAAAGGATTGGGAAACCAGTGTCATT